>LSSL01001587.1:0-29815 GCA_001953115.1 Smittium mucronatum
CTGGAAAAAATAGATGAAACTTGGAAAATTCCGCAAATTCTGGAAAATATACACAGAATCTATTTTTTACCAGTCATTTCTGTCCGCGAATTTCGAAAAAATTCTGCAAAAAATTATATAAATACTTTATTGGTCAGATTTTTTGATTTCAATCATTCATTCACTGTTCCAAAAAACGACCTTATATTTTATATTTTATTTTGGGATCCAGGAATAATATGAAGCCCTTTTTTTTCTAGTTATCATCTTCTATTTGATGGTTAATTAGTCTTATTTAATTATTAGGAACTATAGTAAATTGAAAATTTTTACTACAGGATAGTGATAGCTATAATTTAATACTTGTACTGAAAGAGTAAAAATGAGACATATCTATTAGATAAAATGTTTGTGAAACCACGAAATGAGCAACTCTATAAAATATATTTGGCAATTTATTATATCTTAAGTTAAGTTTTAGCCAAAAAAAAAAGCCAGTGTTTACATTTCAAAAAAAAAATTGCGGAAATTTTCCGGAATTTGCTGAAAAAATGGCTGGTAAAAAATATATTATATACACATTTTCCAGAATTTGCGGAAATTTCCAGGTTTTATATATCTTTTCCAGATTTTTTCTACCAATTTTCACCAAAATTAGAATTTTTATGAGATTTTTAGAAATAAAGTTTATTTTTTAATGGTTTATTAGCTATATTTTAAATTTTTAAAGGTAGAAATGGAACCAAATTTAAAAATTGTTGCCATAAAAAAATTACGTAAGCTCAGATAAATTCATTTTATTTTTTTTAATAATATTAAGACATGATAAAATATATAAATAGGTGATTTTTATTTATTTTGAATAAAAAGCACAACATAAAAAAAATAATCACATATTCAATAATATAAAAATTCTTCTAAAAAGAAAAAAAAAACAATACTACTCTGTTTTTATAAAAACGAATGAGCTTTCATATTATAATTATTAATTATTAAAATATTTAATTATTTATTGTAGAGAATTTTTCGGAAAATTGGCTTTAAAGTATTTTTATTTGGATTTTAAAACATAATTTGTCTTTATCGCAATAATATATTTAAATTACTTTAGTATTCTATCCTTTATTTATTTTTTAAAAAAAATACTCCATAACCACAGAAACTGCAATTATAACTTATAAATCAAAATAATTTTTTAAATAAAATGATACCACAAGCTTATTTTTGTAAGAAATCGGCTCTCTTAAAAATTGATAAATATATGGTTTAGAGAAACACCCCAAAAAAATCGGGAATATAGAGATTTTTTCACAATTAAATATTTAATGTTTGTGAAATATAAGTAAGTGGGTGATATTAAAAATTGATTAGACTACATCATATCTAAAAAGAAAAGAAAAAAAATGTCGGATAGAAATAACTCAAAGAGATGTGGAACACCTTTATCGGCTTTTATAACAAGTGATTAATTGGATAAAATTAAAAATAATAAAAAGACAAAAGTATTTGTTCTACTTAGTTGAAATTTTTTTAAATCATTATTATAATAAAGACTGTTTGTAATATTTAAAGATCAAAAATTTTTAAAGTCATTCAAAAATATATATTGGAAATATTCATATCAATAAATTAAACGCTTTATAAAAATAATTTTAAGCAAAAATAATTTCAGATATTTTTTTTAAATTGAAATTGTATGTATAAGAAATTTAAAATTTATTTTGTTTTTTTATCTATAGCTTGGATTTTAAGATCTAATAAATCAATAGAACATAAAAATCTAAAATAAATCTAGCCGATAACTGCATATACTCAATTCCTTATCTTCAAATTGTAAAAAAAGGAAAGAAAAATGGCACTCATAACTTTGCAGATAGAAAGATCAGATATATTTTTTCCTGCAGGTGTCGTATAGAATCGAATCAAAAACTTCGAATATATTTTTTTCTCAAATTCTTTAAGAAATGAGCTATTTTCTTAAAAATATTAGAAATCCATTTCAAAAATGTAACTATAATATCCGCACATAAAATAACTTAATATATGTACTATATTTTAAAAAAAAAAATCAAAAAAACAGCAGGAAAATATTGAAAAGATTATAGAAACACAAAAAATATTAGAATATGAATTTAAAATATAATCAGACCTAATATAGACCCATTTTTTACATATAATATACAAATTTTTTAATTTTTATTATCTTCTTTTAATCTTTACAAAAGTTAACTCATCAGAATAAATAATATCTTACAAGTAACCTAACATCCTAAATGATAAATATTAATTTAAACATTTTAAAAAACAAGCAAATAGTAATAGCTATTCATGTATAACTTATGATAAATTAGATTAAAAAAATAACAAGTTACAACTCTAATAAAAAATATTTATGTATCATTAAAATTTATCCTTCAAAATTATCCATAAAACCCCACTTAGTTTTTTTTAAAAAGATTTTATTGGTTTTGGGGTTTGTTTTATAATTTTCGAATACGATTATATAACTAATATTTATCCATTAACCAAGCATTATTTATTAATATTAGATATTAGCCCGATTAATTTTACATTAAATAAAGCTACATATAATTCTAAAAACAAAAACAAAGAATATATATAAGACTTAGAGAATTACTTAAATGACAAATTAATAAATTAAAAGCACTTTAGTTTCAATATTGTGTTTCAATAATGAAAATATTTTCGTTCTCTAAACATATTTTTAAAAATAACTTGAAAATTAGATATAAATATATTTTTTCGAAATTTTTTTTTGAAAAATTAAATACAATTTGGCCGAAAAAATAATGGAAATGGATTTTTTTTAGAGTTTGAAATTCAAAGAAATAAAAAAAATGTAGATCAAATATCTATCGCTGATATAAATATAAATGCAATTATTGATATTTTCAAACCAATATTTGACATGTTTTATAATGTAATAATTGCAAAATAAATTGTAAATGGAATTTTCATCAGCTGATACAGTTGCGGTAACCCTGATCATAAAAAAAAGATAGGAATTTACATACTTGTAATAAATTTAAATATAATTAAAATAAAGCCTATAAATATTGTAATAATTCATAAAATAATAAAAGTTTGAAGCAGTATGAATAATAGTAAGCTTAGATTTGTTGTAGCGAAATGAATTAATAACAATAATACTTTTCAAAAAAAAAACATGAACTATTCTAGAAATTGTTATTATTAATCTAGATATATCGAATATCATCCTAAAAATATAGAGATATAGAAAAAATAAAGGGGAATAAAACGACCTAAAAACATATCGGTAACTTTTAAAAAAAATTATAACCTTAAATTATACTCCACTTTTAAAGTTATTAGTGTATTTTATGGTTCTGATTATACTTAATTATAGAATGAGCTACTATATAAAACATATTTATATTTATATTTCAATATCAGTCTCAATCGTATGCAATACCGAAAGATATCTATAGTTATTGACAACAGAAAATTCAAAATGCCGTTTTTTTCATATTATTTATTTGTGAAAATAAAAAATGTGTACAGGATTTCTTGAAAAAAATACATATTTGATTTGAGTTTTTGGTTTAATAAACTGAAACCCCAATTTTCGCTGCAATAATACCGAAAAAATTAAGAAAGCAATAGGAAAAAATGTACAAAACGGTTTAAATGTGGTTTTATATTTATTACAGGGTGTTCAACTATTAAAAATCTGCAAAGCATTCAATAATATTAAAAAATCATTTGAATTTAGATTTACGCGTTTAAATAAACCTAGCAGAATAACATGAAAAATACAGGGGTTTCATTTAATATAAAACTCGATTTGAAAATGAGCCTATAATGGGTTTGATAGTTAAACTAAAAATAGCTTTGAGATAGAAATATAAAGCCAAAAAGTAAATTTACATCTCGTATAACTGCTATTTTTCTAGATTTTCGGTAAAATTGATTATAATAATTAAATGTATTGTTATTGAAATTTCCCATATAAGCGAGAAAATGTGCTATAGCAATTTTTTATCTTCAATTTCAAGGAGGTTTAATTTAAAACAAGTTTCAACCAATGAAAATAGACGTATTTTAGTTACTACTAAAGAATGAACTAGTTCTAAAAATTTAAATAAAATAAAAATAGATCCAACTGAATGATTTTAAAACTTTTAAAAAGCATATTATAAAACTTTCTGAATATTTCATACTTATAAATAACAATCCATAAGATTGGATTTGTTTATTTGTGTTATTTAAAATTTTCCAGTAAGGAAAAGTGGCCGCAAGATTATTGGTGTATTAACAAGAAATAGCCACAGTAGTTTAATATTATTTTATAAATATACTAGAAAAAAGCACTCAAAGTACTAAACAGACATTTAAAAAATAAATCATAACCTATAAGTTAACTTAAAGTTTAGTATGTATTTTCAATCCCTCGATCCTCTAATTTTTCTCAAATATTTAAGATATAAATCAAAATCGCAATTATGGAATAAAAAATATTACTAAATTAAAAATATATTACACAGAAATAAACCAGAATTTATAGATTTTGAATCCCCATATATTTCAATTAAAGATATAAATCATTTTCAGCAAATAAAAAAGAATTCAATTAAGGTTTTTAGCCTCCTGGATCAATAATCACAAGGTATGGAGATTCTAGGCCGGCAGATGGGGGGGGGGGTTGTTGATAAACATTTTGAAATTTTATAACTTTTTATAACTTTTTATTAACTTTAAAATAAATTCTCCATAAAAAAATGATATTTATTTTTAAAAAGTCTGAAGTGCATTGGACTATCTGAAGGTGTTATTAGTTGCTTTAATTAAAAATTATTTTTAAAAATTTAAATCATGCTTTTTTTCTCCAAGGTTATAAGTAATAGCCCACAAAGATATAATTGTATTAATTGTACTATAAATTTATTTACAACTAAAGTGTTAAATTTCTTGAAGGAATCGTTCAAAAAACTTTTGATCTAAACTTTCACAAACATTGGAAGCTTTTATAGGTTTTGTTTGATTCATTCATTCATTCAAGCACAAAAAACTGATTTTTTTAATGCATCATTAAAAATTTCTTAACTTAATTTTTTTTTTGTTGAAGAATGGCGCGAAATTAAAGCTATAAAACGTGAAAAGTAAATATAGATATGAAACTAAATATCTTTTAGAGCTCAATTGAGGATATATATATTCTAACCCAAACGGATAATAATTGGAGGGAAAAAATGAATAAAGCACTTTGGGAGTTTTTGATACGACCATTTTGGATATATTATAGGATTAGTATAAACAATTATGCTTTTATTTTTTTCACTTTAAATGGGTGATATATAATTTATCAGAAAAATTGATTATGGTGCCATGGGGTTAGAGTATTAAGGTGAGAATGATTCAACACGCCCATTCCACTTGATATGCATAAAAAAACTAAACATTTATAAATTTTATAATTCTTTATCAACTAAATTTCGAAAAATGATTCCTAGTTACAAATGTTTTCAAATAAAAAAAAAGAGATGAGGGGGGAAGGAAATTATTTGAATCTTTCCTAGAAGATAAAAAGTATGGATTTTGATTATTATACATTATATTTAATTTTGTTAGCATATAGTTAGGCAAAATTGGTGGTATTGAGAGATAGATTAGCTTTCCTAACCAATAAAGTCTAGATTTTTTATTAAAATCCATAGAGGTATAGGAAGATTATGAAGAAAAATGAAATTTTAGCGCTTTTTGAGGGTGTATGAATGACTTTTTTTTCCACACTCTAAAGGGCCCATAATTAATATTAACCAGTAGGAAAAATTCATTTTATGGGAAGGAGCAAGAAAGGAGAGTTCATAGCCCAGAAATAGAACCAGACTTCAGCTCGGTTGGTTTTCAAGAAAGAATTCATTTGATTCAATTTTAGAACCAAATGTTCTTTTTTTTTTTTTGGAATTGAAGTTTCTGGCGCATTTAATTTTCTTTAATATTTGTAAAATTAATTTCAAAAAAAAATTGATTTTGTAATTTTTGTTGTGTAACGAGACATTAGGGTTATTTTTTCTTTTTTGCTTGAATTTTAAAAATGCCAAGGGTCCTATAATTGGTTATATGTTAAATTGGTATATGATAAGGTCGGTGTTTATTATTTGAGGTCGATCCAATATGTAAATTTAAAATTTAGGTAATCAGTCAAAAAAAGAGCATTAGTTTCGGGTGAAAAAAAATACAAAACTTCTGAATCCAGAATAGAAAATTCTTCTTTTTTTTTTTTATATATCTTCCAATTTACAAAACCATTTTCTCCATCCAATATTAGTCTCGAGTGGGGAAAAAAAAAGAACATAATTGCGGGGCAATGATTTCTTTTTCTTTTTTTTTTTGTGAAAATCTTTTTTCAAACTAAAAAAGATGTTTTGTATATTAGCAAACTTAGCCGCTTTAAAAACTATTTATCCGAATTATATCAGGAATGCCTATATTTAGAATGCTAAAAATAGAATATGTTGTAATTATTTTTGTAATTGGTGGTATACCTTTTCATTTGATGGAATCATTGAATTTCATTCGGCAAAACAGAATGATTTTAAATAATTACATAATACTTTAGGGAATAGTCAACAATAGATACGTGATATGAAGACATAAAGTTGGGATGTTTTTTTTTGGGACACTTTATACATTAGAGTGGTGGTGATGCAAAGGTAGAGAAAATAAAGGATCCTCGGAGCAAAATTATACGCGCAGTGAGAGTTGGGAAGAGGAGGGTGGGTGGGGGTAAATGTATCCAAACAGAGCTATTGATGGAGAGGAGTTTAGTTTATCCATATATCGCGACCCCCCCCTCCCACTCTCATCTCAAAGTGAAATGTGGGTGAGTCTGCCAAAAATAATGTTAAACTCGTTATTCAACCTGAACTCTTTGTTTTACTGCATTGACTTTGTTCAGGAATGATAATTATAAACTTCAATTTTTGCCAATCATTTTTGAGTAGATAGAAAAACTCCCCTCACTCACACCCATCTTTTTACTCTCCTCATAACCATACAAGAAATTTGTATTGGCTCGGTTTATATCCGAAGTATTGAAACCTGTCAAAAATATTTCCTTGGATAACTAAGGATAAACTAGAAAAACGTTACAGTAATTACAAAATGTGGAATTTTCAGAGGTTTTAGTAAAAAAAATTCTCCGCAATAGAAAAAAATCTTTCTTGGGGAAAAAGCTAATCAGTATTTTGATCACATAGATCAGGGTGAATTGGGGGCATAAGAGGGATAGGGTAGTATCTACTAGGACGGATTAGTAACTCGTATAGTTAAAAAAAACAACCAATTTTTAGACAATTCGATCTCCTTTAATGGTTTTGGATAATAAATTGGGATATGACCACAGAAAAATATAAAAATTTATTTCAATTCACGATTTATGTTTAATATACTGAGTTATAATAAGGAAATCAATATCAAAAAATGGAGAAGATTGCTTATTATATTTCTGAATTTTATCAATACACTCTTTTTTACACCTAAATGACAACATAATAAGTTGTTAACATTACTCTATAAAAAACATAAAATAATAGGTACTTTCTGCCTGCATTAGCAGAATTTTTTTTTTTCAAGACGATATAGAAATAGCTTAGAGCCCTTGAAACTTATATTAATATCACAGAAACACAGCCATTCCAACATTAATTAAAAAAATAATATAATTTTCATTTTTGAATAAACTAATATTTTTGAAGCTAATCATCGGTCCTATCGAAAAGTAATCGGTTATTGATGATTTTGATTTTTTAAATAAACAAACCAAAGAATAAAAAATTCATAAAAGCTTGAAATCTTTTTTAATTTATATACAATAGTAAATGGAAGAACATACTAGAAGATAAAAAATACTGAAATTTTGAAAAGAAATGCATTTTATTGTAATTTATTGCATATAAAAATATATGCGATATTTTTGGGTAAAAAATAGATGAGTTGGAATGTAATTGATGGGCAGAGTTCTGAAATGAAAGAGTGAGTGAAGAACAAAAGACAACACATATTAAGTCAATAAGGTTCTTTTGAATGATAAATATACGGTTGATAAATATTTTTGTTGGTTTTTTTAATAAAAGACCAGATAATAATTTTGTACCAAAGATATAATTGGTTTTGTATCAACAGGTGGAGCCAACCTTGATTAATGTCGTTTCATCAACGGGTTCAATATCGGAAAAAGGTTCAGAGTCATCAGATAGTACCGGTGAGATGATAGAATCGCTTTTAGGATCCCGGAGCCCCAAGCTTTGAGAACCAAAGAAATTGGATGTGGAATCTGAAGAGGATTCCAGATCCTGAGACTCAAGTTTAGGGGGAGGTAGTAACAGTTTAAGAGAGTTTTTTTTTACAGAGTTTGAATATAAATCAACTTCATGAGAGTTATATCCCGAACCGGGTGTTGAGGAAATCTCAATGTCTTTATCACTTTCGCTGCCTGACCAATGTGGAACTATCTTTTTGTTGAAAATAACACCTGATTGGCTTTTTGAACGGTGGTTGTAATGGTCTACCAACTCTAAAGCATGCTTACTGTACAATTCTTCTGCATTATCATCATAAGATAAACATGTCAGTTCACTGGGGAAGACAGCAGGAACGCTCTGAGAAGGGGAGATCTTTCTAGACAATTCCTGAAATGATTTTCTGACTACTTCCATAATTTGATTCCCAACAGAGTCATTGTCCTGATCGTCCAAATCATCTAATTCTTCTTTGATAATTCCAGAATCAATTTCAAAACTAGTGACAGAAGGAATTTTTGACAGAGATAGGGTTTCGGATCTTAATTGGATGGGAATTTCGTGACTAGAGGTTCCAAAACTAGAAGAATTTGTGTCAAGAGTGCTAGGGATACAAAACATGGTAAATGAGAAAAGAACAGCCATTATAAAGGAGCTAACAAGGTTATGTTTGCTGTGATGAGCTTCAAAAATCCAATTGTTGGGATTATGAATGAGCTCAGAGGATTTTTCCTTAGGCTTGAACTGCTTAACAAGATAGGGCCGGGTTTTTGCCAAAGACTTTGAGTCACCAAGATTTAGGGACGATAGTTGACGTTGAGCTTCCTGAAGAAGCGATTTAGTATTTTCCAAATCTTCTTTAAGAGTGTTGTTTTCATTCTCAAGCCCCTTTACTTTAGATTCCAAAAAGTCCATATGCTCACGTCTTTTTTTCCTTGATTGGAGAGCAGCAGCTCTGTTCTTAATTAGACGCTCTTGTCTTTTAGCAGCAGCCTGATCAGTGGAAGCAGACAATCTAGATACGGATGGAATACTTTCACTGGAACGGGGGGGTAACTGTTGCTTTGGAGTTGGTGAAGAGAAATGGTTAGTAGTAATAGACTGTTTCTTTTCAACAGAGTTGGTGAGGTTTTCAAGAGGATTTGAGAAACTAGGTGCGGGTAAATTAAGCAATGGATTGTTGAGAGGCTCAGGGAATAAGTGACCTGGCGGCAGTGAACGAGTTGAAAATTTGGATTTTGGCAGAATGCTGGTCAATTTTGAGGTATTTGGAGTAGATGGTATAGGGTTGACAGCAGTGCTAGAAGTTTCAGGGAACGGATCAGACTCAAGTGGCTCAATTTTAATTTTTTTAAAAGAATTAATTTTAGGTTGAATAAAATCAGAACAAGGACTCTTGCGTATAGCCTTAACAGGTTTTGAAACATTAGACACTTCAAACTCAGACTTAATAACAGTAGGTGTACACAATGGCTGTATTGATTTTAATGGGTGTGAAGGATTGACGGAAGAGGGGGAAGTTTTGGACTTTAGAGACGAAGATTTGGGGGCGATAATCTTTTTGGAGCTAGTATTGGATTTATTGGAACTATTAGAGAGCTTAGCTGCCTGAGTGGGTGCAGGATTCAATAAGTTTTGGGACGAGTTATCTGGGAGTGTGGAGCCTATAGCTTCGGAATTAATATATTGTTTAATCAAAGAATCCAAAACAATTTCAGCATCACCTTTTTGATGGAAAGAAGAATCGTTATAAGAATTGACAAAAATATTGTCATGGATATCGATGTCAGAAAATCGTTTTTGGGGAATCAAATTACTGGATTCAACGATGAGATCCATAGTATTGACAAGGCTGGGGTTAACAGACTCCTCGGAGAAATCGAATGATCCAGAATCGTAGGAGACATCATCATTTTGAAAATCGAAAGAATTAAAAGGATCACAGACTTGAGTAGTATCGCCAGAAACGGAACTTCCAGAAGACCACGGAGGAGAAGCATCAGCATTTGAAAAATATTCAGACCATTTGAGTTTATCAAACATTTCAGGAGAAGGCTCAGATTTAACAATGTTATGAAATTGTGGAAGGAAATTAAATTGGGCAGGGTTGAACATCGGGTTTGAAGATAATGTCTGGTTATACATTAGTCGATCAAAGGGGTTTTCAGTGAAAAGACTTTTGCCAGTGGAGAAGTTGTTAAAGTTGAGATCATTGCTGAACTGGGAAGGATCAAAAGGAAACTCATCCTTAACTGCGATATTTTCAGACTTTGGCAGCAGAGGTTTATTCTTGTCGGATGAAGTTATTTCCATTTTTATTCTAAAAGAGTCGACAGAGGAGTTATAAAATGATTAGGAAAGAGTAGAAACTTTTCAGGAAAAAAAGTATATAAATGTAAACAGAACTTCTTTTTTAATATATGTAAACGAATAAAATATGTTTAATAGAGAAAGAAGGGTTCAAAACGAAATAATAAAAGGGGTTCTAAAATCAGGTAAACAATAAAAGGAAAAAATTTTCAATATAGGAAGCAAATGGCTTAAATAAAGGGTATAAGACTGGCGTATGTGCAATAAGTCTAAAGTACAGAGACATGAGAGGAAAAATGAGCATTAAAATAGAACAACCTGGCCAATTAAATGTAAAACTTCTGAAATGAAGGATAAGAGACAGGAATGGCCGATAATAAAAAAATACAAAGTAACTTGATTAGGAAAAGCTTTAAAACACAAATCAGATATAACTAGAATGGCGCTAGTAGGGGTAAATCGAAATAAAAGACCAGTGGAATTAGTGGGGCAAGATCTTCTGATTGTATGTTAATGCGAACAATATGATAATAATTGTAAAAGGTGAGAAATAAAGTGGGGAACGTAAATCCACAATGAAAATCAACCGATTTCGCGAATATAATTAAATCGCGAGAAACCAATAACATGATTGTTGTGAAAATGATTGCCCAACATAACAAAACAAAACTTAATCAGAGACATTGATTTTCAAAAGCAATAATAACAATAGCAATTCAAAAGACGTGGATTTTCAAAAGGATTAGTGAAGGGAAATTAGAAAAGCTAATGTGGAATGCCAAATCAAGTAAATCAATGAGCAATTACTTACTGTGTTTACAGAAAAGGAAGAGTTTCAGACCAAGTGGGAAAAACGGTTTCTAGGTTGATGAGAAGACACAGAGGATATTTATACTTTTGAAATAAATATCAAGCAAAGGAGATCAGATGTTCAGGCGAGTCTAAATGGAGGACACTAGGAATGGAGCATTCAGCACTGGCGGTAAAAGGAGTATGCATGGTCTTTGAATTTCCAAATTAGACATTCGTAGTTTTTAATTAAGGCTACCAGCAAACTATTTTTGCTGAATTACAAATAGGGATAATTTTAGATTCTATGATCTATCAGGGAAAGTATATGAATGTGTAATTAGGTAAATTTGTTTCGGATAGGGAAAGTTGTTTTTGGAGGAAATTGATGGTTGGCTGTGCAATCAATACCCCTCACAGGTATTGCAGATGGGATGCCCGCCCAATATGCCATCACTATTGGTTTAATAAAACTAGTTTGGCTTGCTCTCCTTCTGCAGGCATCGATAGCTGACATCTATTCTATGGTATTGGTGGCCAATAGACAGACAAAGAATCCAATTTCAAAGAAAAAATTAGACTAATTAATACCGGCAATAAAACTAATAAAAACATACAATTTCAACTGGAAATAGGTAGCCAATCATATTGATGCTAATGTAAGAACAAGTAATAGCGAAGAAATGCATATCTTCATGCTGAATAGACATCGAATAAATACTAGGGAAAATACCCACATGCAAACTCCCCCTATTTCTTTTTGCTGTAGCTTTTCTATCTATTTTATCAATGAAAATTTATAACTATTACCAAATCATAGGGAATCAATCTTAATTTCAAAAGATCAGTCCTTTTCGTTGAAATAAAAATTCATGGAAAGGTGCAAGCAAGCTGATAACTCGCTTGATAAGAAGCACATTATATCCGCCAATTTGATGTCAGTTTAAACCTAATGTGGTTTTTATTTCATTAGCAGCAACGAAGACTACTCTATCAATAATCTTCATTTTTTTCAATTAAAAGAGGTATAATTAATTTTTCTCTAATTGAGATGATAAAATCTCATTAGTATTTGTTTTTTCTCAAGGCTTTTAATATTCCCTCAATAATGATCATTTTCTTCTAAAAAATCACTATAAATGATTCATTCAAACTTAAAAACCAAACTATATCACCGGAAAGAAGAGTTTTAGTTTCATCAATGCGCGTATTTTCATAAGCGATGCGTTTCTTCAATTTTAATGCTACAATTTTAGCCTGAATGAGTATCCCGCGTATTAACTATTATTCAGCGAGTAGAAGCAACATGTTTTTCTTCAAAGAAATGTTATAGCATTAACACGCCCAATCACATTTTGGAGGTACAAGTAATAACTTAATATTTGTTATCGCCGTTTAAGAAATAAGTTCATTTTGAAATTTGGGTAAATATTAACTTTATCAAAAAAAAACCCCCCGATAAATTCTTATTTTAGTTGAGAGGCTTAGCAAAAAAACCACAAATTACGCTATTCCACTTAAATAAATTCCGCTTATTTTTGCAAAGTTTAAAGTTTAATATTTGTTTTTTTGTTTTTTTAATGGGCTAATGCTTTTTTGGGATTTCAAATTTTTATACAAATGTTTTTTTCCATTGGATGGATTGTAATTCAATCTCTTCCCCAACCCCATTCCAAAATTCCAAATTTGGCCAGTTATCTATATTTATGAAATCACTCAATCCAAATTGGGGCAAATGGTAAGATTCTAATGTTTGCGAATTCGAAATCAAAAGTTTAAGGATATAATTCTTGATCTTGTACTGCACTAAGAGGATTTTGATCTAGACTTTGTCTACTCCTTTTTTTTTTATGAAGTACAAGAGTGTTTAATATAGTTTAATTCAATATATCTGTTCTAGATATTAACGAATAAATAGCATATATTTAGAGTAAATAAATTGAATTCGGAAGGGTATTTCTTGATTTTTGCAATGGGAAATTATTCATCCATCTTATATTCAAACCACAACCCTCAGCGAATAAAAATGTTTCGATTTGGACTCAAACCATAATTTTTAGTAAAAATAACCTGATCTGGATGAAACCCACCAAACAGGAAATATATCAGCAATAACACTAACAAGAGTAAATATTTATTTTCCCGCATAACTCGAATAATTGGTCCTCTTATGGTCTCTATAGTTTTATGTAATTTTGCTGTAAAGACACTCACCTTAATTCCATTACAACATTACCCTTGGTTTTATCCAGATTCGATGTTTTACCTTATAACCATATTGCAGATCCTAATTTATTAATTTTTTGGTTTGTAAAAGAGAGAAACATGGTTTGTAGGGAAATCGTTACATAAGATCCGGCCACTTGCTTGCTCCAAAATTATAAACTCATATAATTTCGTTCTATACACTTTTCCTTGCGATCTTGACGCTATTATTAGCATTTTTTTTTTTAGAATTTTTTAAGAATTACTCTCTTTTTAACAATAATTTTAAGTAAGCTAATGAGTAGTAAAGTTATCCCGGGGAAAATCGTACCTGTAAATGGAAGTTTTTTTGATCCTTCGTAAAATTTTTAGTTAAAGTGCATGAAGTTGAGATTTGATGCCAAAAGGAATGAATCACCTAATGAAACCTTTTCGAGCATGTAACTAGAGAATTCAATACACACACGATATTTTATTTCCAGGATTTGAAAATCTTACAAAATAGCATTATAGCTTAATTGTAACCACTACATCGCCAATTCAATGTTTAGGCGTTTTATTTTTGTTAATGCTCTACCCCGACCCCCCTAAACAACCTCTTTTACTTTAGCTTTTTTGCTGTCCGAGATTTTCCTAGATTTTTGGTTTAAAAAAAATTCCAAGAGAGTGATTTTGAACGGAAGAGGTGAAGCTTATCTATTATAGAAGGGATGCTGTTGCTTTTATGGATTAGATCTTACACTTTGGGCCATATTCATCCAATTATTAATGAATCGGAAGAAGTGATGGGTGTGTGTAAGTCAACTAAAAAATAGTATACCCTCAATACATGTCTAATATATTGTAAATTTCAGAATAAAAAATGTGTGTGTTGATTCGATTGATTGATAGGCTCTCATGAAGAGGGGGGGAGGTTCAAGGGCATTAATTATATCTACACTACTAATAAAAAAAATTATACTGTATTTCTCGTATGAGTTAAAAATATATTGTGGGATATATAAAAAAGAATTGAATTTGTAAAAATTATCCATTATCACCATTGACTAATAGCCTTCATGAAAATTATATGGGGCCTCCTCAAAATCAAGTGCTGTAACATAACTCATTTGAGTTAATTAAGTTTAAGATTTTCATAGTGTTACCCCATGAAGAAATTAGTAACAATAATTGTTATGCTTTTTAGAGCAAGCCATCTCTATGCCCAAATACATAGACCATATTTGGTATTTTTATTGGGTTTTCAAAGTGCAGAAATAGATAATTCAACATACAAACTAAAATTGGTTATATATAGCTATATATACTCTCAATAGAATCGAGTTTATTGGTCTCCATTTTTTTATCTAACCAATTTTCCATTTACATTTCTATGAAACCCAGCAAAAATAGTTTTTTATATAGCTTATTATTGATATCATGTTCTATTCACCCCCCCTCTTTTTTTTTTGGGGGGGGGGGTGGTTTGTAGATCTAGATATAAGCTAAAATTGGATTTGAGTGAAAAGATTTATTAACCAGAATTTCATGAAAGTATTGTCTCACTTTGATAGAAGATCCCAAATAGAGGATGGACACCTTGTTTTCGGGAGGAGAGAACCATCAACCAAATGGAATTTCTTGCTTTGATGAAGTTTTCTACACGTAGGAACATCATGTACCCCCCCCCTCCTTTCCATTAGATTGAACACTATCATTTCCCCTCGATTGAGTTTATTTAGATTTCTGGTCCGGGATTTGATACCAAGTAGCTCCATATTTAAAGATAAATAGAAAATAACATAAGCCCTTTGAGGAATTGATTTTTTTATTTTTGGGAAAATTAGATTCCCTTTAAATAATACTACTTCTTCTCAATATCTCTACAGAAATCTTAGTTTGTGGGAAATATATACTTTACAAAGCATTTAAATATATAAAAAAATCAGATTAGAAGCATTTATTGATATTTTTTGCGATTTGAGTTTATATACCATTTGACTTTTTCTAGGTAAAAAATTGTCATTCTATTGTGATAATGGTAGAACCAAAGATTTTCTAGGCTTTTTGATTCGTAGTTTCAAAAACTGGTCTCTATTACACTCGCTATATATTTAAAAGGTACCATGAATATTTGCAAACTACCATTTCGCCTACTTTTTCCACCCATCATTTTGCATGATTAAGTTTTTATTGGCAAATGAAATTTGTGTATTGCTTAAAATTATGCATCAAAAAACTTAAAACTTTCTATTTGTTGGTAAAAAAGTATACGAAATGTCCAGTATGTGAATTGGTAGTATACCGATAGTCCTGAAACCCAAACTCCCCTATACTGCTATAGCAGCCCCATACCTCGAGGGCATTGGTTCAAGGGATAAAAAAATAATATCAAATACGGTTTTAATTTCTGTGAAATTATAGGAATATAAATATTTTTATTGGATTTTAAAATCGAATCAAATTTGATTGAAAAAAATCAAACTAAGTAAATTTGAACCAAATTACCTTTTTTAAACCCCATATATTGATTTATGTTTTAAGCTGAGTTAAAAAAATAAATTAAGGTACGCATTGGTAAATTTTAAATCAGTTTAAGTGAAAAATGTTTTAACTTGATAAAAAAAAATAGCACAAGATTATTTACAATTGCAATTTATCCAAGTTTATAATCTCTAACCTCAAAAATATCCTCATTAACTAAACGAAGGTGAATATAATTGCTTAGTTCATCTAATTTTTTGAGATTAAAATCGAAATTTCTTAACCATTCAAGAATTTCGATGATCAATTTGTGTATAGGATGATATTAAATAACCCTTATTAAATTTATAAGAATTTGGAATGGATTCAATGAAGTTTATCCATCTTATTAGAGTTAAAATGAGCCTAGCTCTCCGGGTACAACCTTACCTGAACAATAAAAAATTAATTGGTTATTATAATTTAGTTTTAGACATAAACCCAAAAAAAATTACTAATTCTTTACTTTTTTTGATTTAAAATTTACCAATGTTTACTTAAGTCAAAGTTTTTTACAAATTCCATGATAAATTGATGATTGGTTTTTTAAAAACACAATTTGATTCAATCATACTTAATTTGATTTCTTTCAATCAAAATTGATTCGATTTTACTTTTTAACTGAAAATTTTTAATAAATAGTACAAATATCAAATTCTTATAGGACAAAAAAAAACTGATTTTAGTTTGTATATCTCCATATAAATGGAAGGTTCTATCAAACTCTGGAAAAAAAGTTCAGCAAAATAAATTTAATAGAAAAATCAAATGAAAATATGATTCCTTTTTAAATTTTAAATTTTAAATTTTAAATTTTAAATTTTTTTATTTTTTTATTTTTAAGAAATATCGGCACTTCACATACATCTCCCCGTTTTATAATATTTGGTTTAGATTTATAAGAAATTATATTGGTGCAAAGTGCATTGAAGCTTACTTGTAAATTCTTAATTCATTTGCTTTTCGGAAAATGAAATTTAATCAAAATTCTGCAAAAATATGCAATCTTCCACAATGCTGGCAATTTTACCATATTAAAAAATCAACTAATCAATTCTTTCGAATATTCAGTATTTTTGTGTAAAAATTAAATGCTCGACATCTATTGTATACACTATTTTTATATTCTAATGTTATTTTAAAATCATATTACATCATATTAAATATAATAGAGGTTTTGAGACTCATTTATTTTCTGTTTCTGATGTTATAGTATAGTTTAGGAAAATTAAGCAAGTGATTATAAATATTTATCCAATATATGAAGTGCATTATTATATGAAAAAAAAATGTATTTTTAAATGATTCAATAATCCGATTTTTTCAATACAATGATTTTATCTTATTTATTTGAAGTGACTGGAGGCTTATTTCCTATTTTCTTCATAAAATTTTATATCGACTTCGTTTAAAAAAAGTAAATATTAAGGTGGAATTCACTATTTTTACTGGATTTTTTTTTTAAAAGCCTTGTTTCGCAATATTCGATTCAGTATGTGAAACTTCTTGAAGGAAACCAATCTCGAAGGAAATTAGCCTTCAAGCAAAATTTTTTGCACATTTCATTTTTAGCAGGTTTTTTTTTATAAATTCTAGAATTTATATGCTGTATGTCGCTTTAAAATTTTAGAAGAAGCTTTAACTATAATTTTATTTTTAGATCCCTTTTATTTTTATTTTCTAATCATTTAATAATGTTTTTTTTATTTTATAAAATCAATCAAAACTTATTCGATTGAATTTAAAATAACACAATGAAGTTCGGAATATCATTTACTCCATTTGTTCATTTCACTAAAAAAAAATCAACATACACCAAATATAATCGATTTCTAATAATTTTTTTTTTGACGACAAAGTTGGATAAGAAAATCGGAATATTTTGCTATACTTAGTTAAAAATAGCTTAATAATATAGAAACTTTCAGATATAAAATTTAAATAATTTTCTCTATTTTTTTTCGAAGAAAGAAGAAAAAATTGGCCAATCAAATCACAATTAAAATAAAAAAAAATCTTAAAACTAGATTCAAATCTAACGTCACTCTAAATCTGAAATCTATGTTGAAAATAAAAAATATACCCAATAATATCAGTAAATTTACATAGACCTATGTGGGCGATTATAACAGGCCAAAAAAATATGTATTAAGTTAAGTATATTTCCGGAAAAAAAAAGGAGCAAACTCCGGCCATTAATATGGTGAAGGGTAAAGATAACCTTTCTCGGAAAAACTTTTTTATAACCGAGCCATACATTCAAAATATTTAATGAAGATATTCACGAAATATTTGACAAAGTACTAATCCATAATTTTTTTGGATATTCAAACTCAAAAAAAAAAACTTGCCCATAAATTTAAAAATAAGGAATATATAATTAAAGCAACAAATATTCAAAAATTTGTGGTAAATAAGAATAATTAAAACCTCTTCGAAGCCATCGAGTACTCTTAAGGGAATAAATATATGGCAATAACATCATATAATCGTTTAAACATATGGGCCTTTTCCAAAAGAGTTTAAAGAGGGATATAAAAAATTGGTGAAATTATTGGCATGGATTTACTTAAGAATATAAATGCTAATTATTTGCCTCGAAGAGCATTAAAAATACTCTTGAAAATAAAATGAAAATAAAATCCCGTATTGCTTAAAAATAATTGAAGCATAGATAGTATTTTTATTGAAAGTAATAACACTCATACTCAAAAATCAAAAGAAAGATTAATTTGAAATATCAATTTAAAGTGCTAAAAATTAAAAAAATATATCAAGAAGAAAATATCTAAATCGGATATCGAAAAAATACAAAATACTAAAAAAAATAGTTATAAAAATCTCATAAATGATTTCATATTGGGTAAAGTAGACATCAAAGGTGATACCACTGGAAATATAACCAATTTATAAATTCAGGTATAAAACCTAAAAAAATTTAAGTTAAAAATATAAAAATTATTCAAAATATTTTCCCATAAATAAATAAACAAGCTTAACACAAAAATATTGCTGAAAAATTAACAAAAGTTAGAACACCAAATCTTGAATTTTAACGTGAATAAGATCAAAGGCTTTTTTGTAAAATGAATGAATATACGAGATTAGATTCATTTTTTAGAAATTTCTAAAAGACATATATATATATTAGTGATATGGAATGATTTTCATATAAATACTAAGGGTTTGGAAAATATCTTCAGATTGAGAGTAACCGTAGATTAATATATTAATTTTAAAAAATTTAAAAAAGAAACTTCAGAAGAATAGATATTGGAGGGGAAAATAGTCCAAAAACCAAAATAAAGTTTATAAGTAAGTCTAATATTAAACCTATAACACTTAGAATTTTCAAAAACAGAAAAAAGTACCCTTTTAAAGGAAATATTGCTAAAAAGGAATGGATTGGTTGTATAAATTAATAAAATTTTGTGTAAAAACTCCAATATTATCAAATAATATAAATCTGGATTATGAATTAAAAATAAAAATAATAACATATACTTCAAAAGGATTTCCAAGAATAATAAATTGAGTTATATTCTGATATTTTTTTAAAAAAAAAACAGAATAATATTTTTACAGAAATTTAGTATTAAAGACTCAAATAAACATTTCTAGCCCGTTTATTGGAAATAGAAGGTATAGTTGCAATACTATAAGAAAGAATGATCAATAAATCATAAATCATACATAAACCCATTTTTTTGGAGAGAATATCAAAATATCAGTATTTGAAATCATAAAAAGCAAAAAAAAAATAATTTAAAAGTGGTTAATATATACCTAACCAATAAAATGAAAAATATAATAATAATTCTGAGCTTCATTAGTGACAAATTAGTGACCAATTTCAGCAAAGGTTAATACATCATGATAATTGTGAATATTTAAATGTTTTTAAATCAAATATTAGACGGATAAACTTTTAAACCCATTTAAAATAACTATTAGTAAAAAATAAAAAGTTGACTGATTCTTTTAATTAATTAAAATATAAAAAGCGAATTAAAAAATGGAGATATATTTAGCTACTTGGAAAGAATATTCCGGAGGATATTAATGGAGAATTCATCACATGATTAGAAAGAATCTCTACCAATATATTCCCAATAACGAAAGTTAAATATATATAATTTTTATAAAATGAATATTCACTTTAAAAATACTTGATTACTCGAATAAAAGTACCAAAAAATTGGAAAACAAACTCAAAATTTTCAGAGAAAGAACAAATAACCAATGAAATTAGAAATTTATATACCAAAATGCGACTATTTAATTTAATAGTAAAAAATAGAAAAATGAAAAAAATTAAATTGATTTTTGTAAAAAACGATCTAAAAAAAAGCAACAGATTAATTTGAGGGAAAAAATAGGTTTTAAAATGGCTTAGCAAAGAAAAGAAAAAACTTATGGTTTCTAAGGTTGATTCTTAAAATAAATAGATACAGCTAAATAAAAAACACTGTTAAAAAGAAAATTCTGTTCGAAATAATTCTAAGGTCCACCCTAAATTTTTAGAGAGCAATAGGAGAACATATAGATGATTATTTTTCTTTCTTAAATAAAGAGAAAAGAAAAAAAAGAAAAAAACGGATATTGGATGGATGTGTGGAGGAAATAATGGAATAGAAAACCCAAAATATCTGTAATGGCTTTTATATAAATCTGTTTATAAATTGAAAAAGCTTAAATAATAATCAATAAATATTTTCAGACCACTAAAAAAATAATAATAATGGAGTTTGGAAAAGATACCGAACAAATATAGAAGTTTAAACCTATTTTTGAGCCTCCTTATTAATAATCACTATTTCTAGATAAAACAGCCTTCGAATTGTATAAGAATCTTCGAAAAATAATAGTCATATATTTAGACAGCTATTTTAATATTACACCTGAAATTCAAAGACGGAATGCTATTAGTTTTAGAAAAAAAATATTGATTCTAAAAATCTCAAAAAAACAAAAAAATTATCCTATTCAATTTACGTGAAAATAAGTAAATCAAAATAATAAAATTTAGAATAAAAATGGTATTTTAATCCTGATAAATGATCACAATTAGATTACATAAAATAAAAAAAGAAACATCTTTGATAGCAGTTAGAATATATTTTCTAACCAAAAGAAGCAGAGAAAACCCCTGAGTGACCATTTTATATATAATAGTTTTTTACTGAGAAAAAAAGCATGATATAAGGTTGTTCAATTAAATATGTTTAAATTGATATTAAATTTTGGATCTATAAATTCACTCTTAAAAAAAAAAAGATTCTAAATCTTTCCAAGAAACGAAATCAAAACAAATAGAGGAAACTATTTGTAAAAAAATGGGACTAGAAAAGACTTCTCTTTATTAGTGATATATTATAAAGATAGAGTAGCCCCCTCTAGCTTTAAAAGAAATTACAATTAAAGGAATCAAAACAAAAAATACAAAAGTTAAACTCTTATCATTTGAGGATGACTTGATAATAGAAATCGATTAAAAAAATGAAGAAAATTATGTGAAAAGGGTCCTAAATCTATATTAATTGGTGTCAATATGGCAAAATAAAAAAAAGAAAAGTCGACGCAAATTAAAATAGTATTCCCAAATGAAAATATGTTTGATAAAAAATACATAGAATCTAATAGCAGTTTTAAAAATAAGTAAATAATATTTATCACCACTTGCATAGTGACATGAAAACAGAAAGAATTTATCCAGTAAAATTTTAAACGGAATTCCAAGTTGAAGAAAAAGACTTTTTTTAATAAAGAGGTATATTATATTGGAAAAAATATATATTCTCACTTATTTATAGTCTAATGACCACTTATTACTATTTTTTAAAGAGTAAATAGCCAAAAATATATATTCAAGTATATAAATTCATAAACATAAATATTATTCGGTATAAAAAAAAGCTCAAATATATCTGGATAAACTATAATAAAATAATAAAAAATTGGTGGATTGAACTTAGTTGTTATAAAAGACCAATCCAAAGCTCTATTCCTAAAATGATATAAAGAACTGATAACAGATAGAATTACAAAATGAACCATACTTGGGAAATAAAGCTCCTAGTTTCCACAAAATAAAATCAAAGAAATTAAAAAAGCCCTTAATTTAGTATTATATTATTAAAAGAAAAAAAAAGTTTCTAAAAAAATGAAAATTGGTTTTGAAAACATTAAAATGTATGTAAAATATAGATAAAACTTAAATTACAGATCAGATCTATTATAATATAAAATTACGGGTAAAAGGATATTTAAGTTATATATTGGGTGGAAAAATATTTAAAAATAATTATTTCTGACTACATAAAAATGGAATAACCAGTTTTAGATAATTAGTTAGATTGTTAAAAATTATATAGGATGGTAACTCAGCTTAAATATTGATAATGAACTAAAATCAATAAAATAAAAATTTCAGTTCTATAATTAGATATATTCCGAGTAAAGTTTGTAAATATCGAGTTAAATAGTTAGTTAAATTATTTGAAAATGATCAAGAATAGGGATTTTATTTGGAAATGATAGATTTGTAATCACCCGTAAATTTACATTCTTTTTAATTCTGGGGGGTTTTTTTATTTTGAATAAAATTTATTGGTATTTACTATTTTTTAGTTGATTTTGTATTTAATAACCTAAATTTTGAGAAAAGAGTTTGAGTATTTGTCATGGCAAGTATACCAATTCCTGAAATATGTTTTTAAATCTGCATAATTTAAATATGATAGATTTAGAAAAACCAAAATCACTTTAATTTTTATACGAGAGTATAAAATCGCTCTGCAGTATAAAAAAAATTAATAATCTAAAAAATAATAATATGCAGTTCTGTATTAATGTAAGCTAAGATAAAAAAAAATATGCCCTTATATAATGAAAGTTAAACAATTTATAAAGATATGAATCTAATTTGCAAATATCTTGATCATTCTGAGAAAATTTTCAAAAGTTAAAAAATAAAAATATACGGGATATTTATTTTAAAAAACAAAAAATCTGAAAAATAAAAAAATGGTAGCAAAAATGGTATCAGATTATCTAATAGGAACATAAATAGTTTATAAAAATAAAAAATAAAAAATAAAAAAATTGATTAAAAAAAAGATATCCTTATCACAGCCGGAAAAACTGTGTAGGTAAAATGAAAGTTCAGAACGAGAAGGCTCTCCGTAAATATTCACCTACGAGATAGAAAGCTTTAAGGTGAAGGTTTCGATTCCAAAAAATAAATAAATATCTGATATTTATAAGTTTAAAAAAATGCGCATATAGAAATTTTATATAAACTTATATATTTGGAATATCCAGTTTTTTTGGTTGGGAAACATATTTAGAAAGAAAATTATATTAATTGTCATAAGTATACTTCCAAATGAAAGCGGATCAAGAGCACTATTTCGCTTCAAAAAAATATGTCCCAGTTAAATGGGTATGATATTAATTTCAGTATCGGAAAATTAGCTGAAGATTCAACAACAAGCTCTTCAACAGTTTTTTTTTAAAAAAAAACTCGGAATCACCAAGAGTAAAATGTTTGGATCATGCTGTTTGTAACATGAATAAAATAATGGAGCCAGAATAAAAATTATCTAAAAATAATTGAGAGAAGATCTAATATTAATTCAAATACTCTTCAATTAATTTTTTTTTTTCAATAGCTGTTGGATATTTTTCATTTTAAGCGCACGTAATTCCGGGAAATTAACGTGATTATTTAGAGCCCGAAAAATAATCTTGATAATAACAATAAATGGTGCTTAGATTACGTTCATTTTACTAACAGTACCTAAAATTCTTTAAATATGTTCAATACTACCATAAAAGTGAGATATTTGTATTTTAAAAAAGCAATATAATTGATATTTTGAGTAAAATTTTACAGGTATTTATTAAATTAACAGGGGTAAGCTCAATTCATCACTAGAGCCAAAATACGAACATGAGAAGATGTTTATACACTCAAAAACTTCTTTCATAAAGATATATAAAAAAGATTTTTTCACTAAAAGGAATATTCAAGAGAAAATGAGCTTTTGGAGGGAGCTAAATGAGATTTATATGAAAATATAACTTTTCCAGATCCAAAAAGATAATTGAAACTATATAGATGGTATCTAATTGAAGAAATGCGTCATGTTTGTTTTTCGACACTTATAAAACGCGGAAATTTCCCCACGTATATTTAAAACTCAAAATACTTAAAAAAAATTGATTTTCTAAACATCCACTTTATGTTAATAGAAAAAGAATAAAGAAAAAAACAACAAAGAAAAAGACGATAAAGAAAAAAATATCTTCGTCATATAATTAAAGGGCATGATACTGATATATTAAGCTTGTCATTTTTTATAAATTCAAAAAAGTTACACTATCAATAAAAGAATAACTTTAATGTATATTTAAAAAAAATTATGAAATTATATCTGGTCATAAATAATACCAAAATTTTCATTTTATGTATTACATAGGTCTCGTAATTGGATAAATTTAATATTAACCTTATACAGAAAATTTTTGGAACTGTATAAAAAATTTTCTAACCGCGGTTGGTATTATTGGGTTATAAATCAGTTATAGTAACTTAAATATGTAAAATGACCCAATTTTATTGCAAAAAAAGGAATTTCTGATTTAAATATTCTCAAAATACATTAAATACAATTATTTCTGATGAATTCTTAAAATTTTAAATAAAATAATTAATTATACCCGGAAAATAATCGATATTGCTTTGCTTTAAAGATTATTAATATATTCTTTATATATTATGAGTTTTTACATAAAAAAATTTACAGCATTGTTCGAATAAAACACCAAATCTAGCATTTATTTTAAAAATATATATAAGCACAGAACTTTTATATTATGGTATACCAAAATTTTTTTGAAAAATAAATGTTTTCTTATTGTTAAATCACATTTTTTTAAGCGAAGAATGTTATTATTTAGAATATGTATTTTTGTTTTTAAAATATATATTATCAATTTATAATTAAAAAAAGTATCAAATGAAAAATATTTTCCCCTCCAATTTCACTTATCTTGACTGCAATGATGCAGTGATATGAAAAATTTGTCGCTGAATACTCATTTTACTCGTATACACTTAATAATATAAACATTTTTTTAGTTTAATCTATTATTAATTTCCAAAAATATATAAATAGATGAAAATAAACAATGAAGAAATAATTTTTACATTTAAATTCACACGGAAGATGATTATTTTAATAAAAATTTCAAAAAAAACATTATTTTTACAGAAGAAATATTCACAGTTAACAAAGGAAAATATGAGAAAAATAAGTTATCTACAAAAAAATCTAGAAAAAAATTACTAAACGAGCCAAAATGCAAATTGATGGGAATAATATGAATTATTGTGCCAATATTAGAACTGTTTAAATCACATAGAATCTATCTAGATCCAAAAATTACAATCCACGTATAACCATTTTTACATAACCCATCAATAACAAGCTAAAAAATTAGGATATGGTATATGAGTATATTTAAAATATCAAAAGAATGAAAAGTATGTAAAGTATGTAAAAAAAAATTAATAAGAGAAAAAAAATCATGTTTACTTTTTTCGTAGAAGAATTAAAAAGTTAGGGAATTCATTTAAATCTATATTTAAAAAATAAATCAAATGCTGAATCTAGATTGGCAAATATAACCTCTTAATTGATAATTTAAATACTTTTCAGCTCTAATAAAGGTCAAAATTTCCAACATTAGAAACTTTAGGATATAAATAAATGTATTTTTTTAGAGAAAAGATAGGTTAATTACTGAATAAAAACATATTGACTGCCGAAATAATTTTTAATATACGAAAAAAATATTGATTGGAAAAATTATAAATGAATAAAAATAAAATGGGAAAAAAGAAACTTATAATAAAATCAAAATATTATAGTTCTCTATATACCTTTGGGGAGTGCTTATTTCAGATGATAACTGGAAATAATTCGGCATCTTTCTATTTCCAATTTCAAATACGAAAATTTAGTAAATCCAATACATAATACTTTAGCTAAATAAAATTAAAGCATTAAAAAAGTCAAATAGTTTTTATCTTATTATAAAAAAATAAAAAAACTAAATTTATATATAATTATGGACTGAATGCTTTAGGATTGAAAAATTTAAGCTAATTTTTTAATTAATGGTAGATTTATCACTTTAAAAACTATTTATTTATCCTTTTTTTTTTTTCGTTTGAAAATTTAATTTCGAATGTAATCACAAATGCTTTTGTGGTTGAGATTGAAACTTTAAATGCAAGTAAGAATATTTTTATGGATGGATTTCATATATTGTTTACGAATAATTTTGCAAATACTAATTCTAATAAATATCCGTTTTCCTTTGAATTTATGTATTTTAATGAACTTGCAAATGATTTTTCGATGCACATGGTCTTATTTTTAAATTTTTTGCAACTTTTTTTTAGAATATGTTAATTTTCGAATTAAAAATAATTCTGATAAGTTAGGGATATTTATTTGGTTTTTTTATCTACTCATAAATTACTATTTATTTAGTATTAATAAAAAATAAATATTAATTTTTTTTTTAAAAATTTATTTAATATTACAGAAAATTTTTCATTTTAATTACGCTTTTATAGAAAAATTTCTTTGAAATATGATCTGAATTTTTTCAAAAACTTGGACTTAGTCCATTTAGATATCGGTAAAAATTGGGACGATAAACTTGTGTTTTCATTTAATTTTCCATCCATTTATAATTTATTTATTTTTATGGTGAGTTTATTACAAAATAAAGCTATAATTTAACTATTAATTTTTGAAAAATTCTAAATTTTTTATCTTATTAAATCATTTATTTTCTATCATTATAATAAATTAAAATACTCTATTTTTTTCCAAAAAAGTCTAGAAATAAAGTAAAAATAATTTTTAATAAAATTAAAACACTAAAATTAAATAAATAAAGAAAAAGGATATTCTATTTTAAATTGAAATCAACAAAACAATCAATTAACCAATTTATGAGTCCAAATTGGTTGATTGAATTGCTTTTGGTATAAATTTTTTCCTAAAAGTACTTTCCAAAGTGTTTCTAATCAGTTTTTCTATCATTTGATATTTATAGATTCTATATTTTCCTGGGTTAATGCAGAGTCCATTTATTCAAAAAGTTTAATTTTTCTCGTTTTCGATTCAAGATCTAGTATAAAATACGATTTATTAATACAAAATTTCATTGGCCAAATTAACCAATTTTACTGAAGATAACCGACTTAAAGGGTTAGCGATATTTCAAGCAATAAAATCACACATCCAGCTAAAAAATTAAATAATCGAAGTGCAAATTTAAGGACAAAAGATATTTTTAGAAATTTAATTCCAAATAAATAACCGAAATTACAGAAAGAAGCGTGAAAAAAACGTCACCAATTTTCCATTTTATAGGATAAGTAGATTTTGAATTTATCTAATTAAAAAATAAAAATTGAATTACTAACTAAATGGTAATGGATTATTAATCAAATGGTTAATTTAATTTTTTTTGAAAATTTAACTTAAAAATGAAAATGTATATAAAGATAAAAAATACTAAAATTACACCAAATTTAGACCAAAATTATTTCGAAATTCAAAGATCTCAAAATAAAATAATCGATGTTTCAACAATATTATAATGTAATTTTAAAATTAAGTGACAATTTTTTATTTAGATCAAGTTATTCATTTATAAGAACGGATTTTTTTATATTAATTTTAAATTAAAACATGCAGTATAATGAATAACTTTATATTTAACTATTATAGATAAATTATATTATATAATAAATATTAAAAATTAGATAAGCGCAATAAGAAACGAATAAGTTCTATTCGGAGAATATAAAAAAAAAATCAATATAAATTATTAGAAGCAAGCTTTCTAGTAAAATAAACTACATACTTGTAAACCAAAACCAAAATTATACTTATTTATATATAGAATTTACACAAGACACGTCTATAAAGAAACTGGAGGTGATCTAACTTGATATTGATTGTGATTTTTTTGGTTATTTAACATATAGATTCTGAATATGTAACACGATGATTATGAAAAAGGAGAATAATGATGATTTCATATTATTATACAAGTATAATTTATTTAATTTAATCTCCCTCTTTTTCTTTTTCTTTTTTAATTTAATATCTGAAATCGGGAAGGCGTGTCATTCCAAATTAATTAAGATAAGGATATATATATATATATATATATATATATATATATGAGAATATTCACAAAATTTACCGAAATATTTACATAAGAATATTATGCCTAAATGTCCAATAAAGTTGAAATTATGAATTTTTTTTTACAGAAACCAAAGTTTTCCTCATTCAATCAAAACGTTTAAAATCTTAATTTTCCACAAATATTAGACCAATTTCATTTAATGGGTTATTTTTAGAGTAACATACATAAATTTGAACTCTTATTATTAAAATGACTTAATAAAAATATAATTTGAGTCCTCGAATGACTGCTCATGCTCATATTTAGGGGTTTTTAAATGACTAGTTTTGTTTTTTCTTATATACTCTATCATCTGAATAAACATTATAGATAGATAAAACGTTTTTTTTATTCCAGTCCAAACATCAAATTTTTATTGTAAAATTAAATATCTCTAATAAATCGTTTGTGCTTAGAAAAATATTAAAATATCCTTCGTATGATTCGCATTGGATAAATAATAGTTGAGCTTTTAGTCTACTATTAAAGAGTTTATAACACGTAATTCAGAACATTTTTCAATGAATAGCTCCCATTTTTTTAAAAAATATGATGCTCTGAATGAAAGCTGAAAAAAAATAATATCATTTTTTATTTAATTCCTAAAAAATATTTCAAAAGACTCAGAATTTTCGTTAATTTTTTAAAGTCTAAAACCAGCAATTTATTATTATAGATTCCGGTCTAAATTTTTTAAATGATGAAGTAAAAATTTAAGCAGATTCCGCTACCAATATTTTAATTTTCGTTATAATTGAGCTTTTTCTTTCCATCTTAATAATTGTATTGAATTTCCACATTATATTCGATCCAATTTCATCAGGGAGAATACCCGTCAATATAGTAGTAATTTTTTTTCCAAATTCAGTAATCCCAAGAAAGAATACAGGATATTCTAAATCTGACGTCAAAAAAGTCATATCTGCGAGTAAATTAGCGAAACTTCTTAAAAAAGATAATTTTTTTTGGTGGATGTCAATGATTTAATTAAATCGCATTTTTTTAATTATAAATAAAATATGCCGATTTTTAATCACTCTGATTTCTATTATTATTAAAAAACTCTAAATTATCAGAAAATATTATTTTTTCTTTATAGCCATTTTATTCTGTGTAATTTATAAAGAATAGAAGTTTTAATCTTTAGATTAAATCCACTACCTTCTGCTATTTTTTTTACATAATCCTCAGTTTTTTAGTTCTTTTTTGATACAAGTCCATAAAAAACTTGTTTTTTAAAGGAATACTAGAATTTTCTTAAATTTTATGCAAATTTTCCTTTCTTATATACATTATCTGTTTAATCGGATAATAATATTATTCTATTTTTATTATAGACTCTCATCCAGTTTTTATTTTTGAATCGCATTAGTAATAATAATAATAATAATAATAATAATAATAATAATAATAATAATAATAATAATAATAATAATAATAATAATAATAATAATAATAATAAT
>LSSL01001587.1:35593-48084 GCA_001953115.1 Smittium mucronatum
AAACCATAATTTACTATAAAAAGCTAATAATAAATCTATTTTTTGCTATAGAATACTTTCATAATCTAAAAATGTATTTAAATATATATTTTTACTCGATTTAAATTTTTTTAAAATCTAATAATAGAATTTAATAAAAAATGTGGCCAGTTCTTTTTGTATATACATAATAGCTTGGTTTTTTTTATACTAAATAAATATTTTTAGGTCCTAATTATAAATTATTAATAGCTAGAAAAATTCAAAAGTTTACTCAATCAGATCCAATTTGTTGATAAATAAGTTCTAAAGTTCTTTTTTATTGATCTATTGCTAAATTTCTTTAAAATTTTGATTATTTATTTTAAAATAAAATATTTTTTCAGTAGATTCAATAAAAAAAAGGTTATTTTCACAGAAAATCGTTATTATTGATTTCAAAAAAATAAGCTGAGATATTTATTGATATATCTATCGATTTAAAGCATAAAAAAATTTTAAGCCTTGAAATGGCATTTTTTAATACTGATATCTACATATAGCGATTTTTTTTAGTTTTTTAATAAACTTATATTTATTTATTTTTTCGAATAGAAACTTTAAAATCCGTTTATAAAAAAATTCATGAATTAAATTAAATAAAACTATATGTATATATATATATATATTAATGTTATTTTTAGAATTTAGTGAGATTTATATAGTTTTGATTAAACGCCGTATATACGGCAGTAAAAAATTAAATTACAATTGATCCACAAAATTTATTTATTCGTAGATTATCAGTAGATTTAGAATACTATAGTCAAACACATGAGTGAATTTTTCTTATTTCATTTTATTCGCTTATCCAAAATCACGTAATTTTTTTATGAAAAATTAATTCGTGAAAGCAATTTTTAATAATTTTAATTTTTCGAGGAAAAACTCTATCATTTATGAGTTATAAATATGCTTTTTTTAATGATTCTAAATTTTATAAAACTTTGGAGATATTCTGAAATACTTTTTTTAAATATATTTAATCTTTCAAGTTAAGAAAATTAAATATAGAACCGGGTTGAGGCTTGTAAACCAATAAAGCTACTCAAAAATTAAATTAAAAAACCACAATTTCTTTGAAATCTTAGAAATAAATCAAAAATATGAATGGTATATTTTTATTAAAAAAATATCCTTAGATAAATTGCTATATGGAATCTAATTTTATGAAGCCTCTATAATATTTTCATTCAGCTTTCCTTTTTTTAAAATATAAAATAAGATACATATTATATCTCCGAAATAAATAAATATTAAATAAGCTGTTTTTATTACAAATTATAAATGATAAGATTATTATTATTATAGATATTTAATTTTACTAAAAAAATTAATATCAAAATATCAAGAAAAATATAAAATTAGAGTTATCTAATTTCATCCTAAGTAAAAAAAATAACACAAAAAATGGCTACATAAAGTCCTACACAATTAAAAATTTTTTTCAAATATTTTGAAGTCCAATAGGCATTAATAATTTTTCATTGGGAAAATTTTTAAATTTAAATTTTGTATCAATGAAAATTATGAAATTGTATATTTTATTTCAAATAAAAAAAAAATTCTCATCCGATTATTTTGATACTTTTATCTTAAAAAATCACAAATATGAATGGATTAAAAATCAAATTGATAAAATATACATCACTTTAATATTTATAAAAATTAATCAATATTCTCTAATTATTTTTATCTAAACATCTTCATTTCGTTAGAAATATAACTACTCTCGTAAAAAAATACAAAAAAAAAAAATTACTTGTATTATTTATTTTTTAAAAAAATAATAATCCAATTTTAAATTGAAATATTTTATTAATTTTATCTATAAAAACACAAATTTAAATCATTTAAAAATTTTGGTCAAATATTTCGAATAAAATAATAAATAATCTTTATTTAAAATTGGTATCTATTGTGATCAAATCAAAAATAATTTTCTTATCTGGTTTATATTATAAGTATAAATCAAACAGCCCGGCATAATAATTTTTTGATTTTTTTTCAAAAAAAAAAAAAGAAATTAACACCTATAATTAAAGCATATAGATAAAAATAAAAAAAATTGAAAATAAAAGAAATTTAAAGAAATAGTCACATGAAAGACTAAAAATTACAATCTTTTTATATTTTAATTTTTGAAATACGATTAAATTTTGAAAAAACCCAAAAATTTCATTAAAATGTCAATAAATATTTTAAAAAAAACAATTGAAAGGCTCTGTAAATGTTTTATTCTTAAAAAAGTTTCTAAAAACATTATAACCACTTTTTGTAATTAGATATCTACTGAATACCATTATTTTTACCTACTTTGACAAAAAAAAACATTTCAATAATTCAATCGAAAATGTTTGAATGCCATATTTAAAAAAATGGGAAAAATAACCTCAGTAAATGAAGGATAAAAAACTATCCTTTTTTCAGGAATAAAAATATGAAAGCCTTAGAAAAAAGTAATCAAGAAATTAAATTCTTTTTAATATTAATCAAATTTACTAATTTTTTTATAAATCAGTATCCTCTTTATATATGTGTAAAATATATTTTTAGATTTTTAAACAAAATTTATAGTGATTATGAAATAAAAACTCCATAAAAAATTATAAATCTGCAGTTTTCAAAATATTGGAGATTTTTTTGATTGTTAAGTTTGATTTTTTGGATATTATATGTAATATAGCACAACTATTTTAATACTTATTTATTCAATTGTAATTTTCAATTATTTGTTTATATTAATTCAGTTGAAATTAAATTTTGAGCAACAAATTCTTCAAAATAATAATTTTTTGTGCAAGTATATTTTATTAAAGCAAAAAATTACAGGGAAATATCAAATAATAATTTTAAAATGGAGGTTCTGTTGTGTATTTTAGATTTTAGATATATAAAAACTTATGTCAACAGAGAAGCTATTAAAAAAATGGGATTTAAGAAATTTATTTAAAATCTCGGTGTTTAAAATTGGAATATGAAAACTTAATAAGTTCTAGCATGCATTATTTTATCGTTTTTCTGTTAAATATTAAAAAAAACAACCATTAAACCATTTTACTTTTTTTTACACAGAATTCATTTTAGAGCTAAGTAAAAATCAATAAAAACATTAATTTAAAGTTTTTCAAAAATTGAAAATTTTCAACCCCCCCCCCCCCCCAATTTCCAGTTCTGCTCTGTAGATCTAATAGCTACATACCCACTTAGCTTTGGTTATAGGCAGCTGGTGATCTTTTGATTCCAGAAGATATTAGAAAAAGGCTAGAGCGAATTCCATCCAAAAATTTCGCATTTCCAAACTCAAGTATTTGGTTGGTGTCTTCAGCGCGTATATGATATAAATTATTTTTAGACCCCCCCCCACCCACTCCTCTCAACAAGGGTTTTCTGATCTGGTTTGGCTGAACTAGATCGTGAAAAGAAAATCTATCACTATCTTTAAAATTGTAATTTTTGGCAAAAAAATATCTCGATTTATTTCTACGGGAGTTGCCCAATTTCTCGCATACTAAAAACAGGCGCTCAATTCTCTCTGAAAATTTCATTTTGCAAAAAAGGCAAAAAAAAATCTGATTATTATTTTAGCATTGGTCTGGCGTTGAACAGCCCAAAGCCGGTCTATTAATTTTTTTCTAATTTCTTGGAAACCTACCCTTGAATAGAGACATGATTTGAAATTTTATCCAGCTTTCAGAATTTTTTATTCCTCATTCTAGAGCTCGCTTGTAAATAATAGGTCAGTTTTTTTATTTTTTTATTTAGATCAACGATTTTTCTGTTTGAAAATTTTCGCCTGTTTTACAATATTTTTATAAACCGTTTTTATGTCCTCGTCAAACATGCGCTCATCCGGAATCGACCGGGATTATTGACCAGGTCGGTAATCCAGGGGTTTGAACTTTTAAATTTGAGTCAATCGCTGACTCACAGGATACGTTGGTTTTGAAAAAAACAAAATTTATACACAACTCGTTTCTAATATTATCATTGGGCTAGGTTTTCCCACTGCTACAACTATTTTTATTGCTTTATTAATTTCGCTTTTTATCAATCTGGCTCGATATTCACTCATCCGAATGTTTCAGGCCGTAACATCCAATAAACACTAATGCAGAATTATAAATTTGTTTTGATTGAGATTGGTAGATCATTTCTCCAGTCTGATGATGTTTTTTTAGTCATGATTTTGCTCCAGGTACCCAAGCACTCGTCCGTGGTCGATAGAGCCCATGGATTAAATCCGAAACTCGTATTTTTGATTTTTTTGATTTATAAAATGCGAGTTCAGTTTATAAAATTTAATTTTTAAAAAAATCAACCTTCCCCCGAGCAAGCTTTTCAATCTCTTCACATCCATGTATTCGCCTACATTGGCAACTAGTTTGATAAACATATCGACGTATCATTATATCATTTTGATTTGGTGCTCATTCATACCGAATGTCTCAAAACTATAGCAGATAATTTTTTTTTTAAAAGGTAATTCATTTATAATATTCAAATACTAGAAAAAACTAAAGTAAAAATACAATAAAAGGAAAAAATAATCAAATTTCATCCCACTCCCATCTGTCGCTCTAGCGGCTCCGTACCAATTGGGAATTGGTTCAAGGACACTATAGCTGCCAATTGTACGAGAGTACGATTTATAAACTTTGTTTTTATGTCAGTTGATAGGCTGACCTTAGATAAAATTCTTTGTCCAAAACAAAAAAAATCTATATTTAGTTTTTTTTTTTCGATTTTAATTTATGTCGAGTATTCATCATTAATTATATTCCTATAGTGTTTATACTTTTTAATAGCTTTCTAATCTCGTAATTGGGCTGTAGATTTTTTCTTTTCAGTGGAATTTATTTAGAAATCAATATAAGTTAATTAAAACAGTATTAAGAATTTTTTCAAGTATTTTCTACCTGACTCAATCCCACTTCTCTAGCAGTTCCGATCCCAGTATATTTTGTTTGCAGGGTCCGATAAACCATTAATAACCCTTATTAATATACGAGTGACAATTATGCCAACCAGGAATTTCGCTAATATCAACCCAGCTGTTAAGTTGGCGTATTGGGCGAAGAGATTAAAAAAGGGTAGATTAAGATTTTTTTTTCTGAGATATAAGACAAAAAATCTGTTTCTCGGCCATATTTCCTGGATTAAAGTGGGTTTTCATCCAAGCATAATTAAATTAATTTCCACGGATTCGGATTGGATAATAGAAAACTAACCTCAATAATATAGTTATAAAAAAATGAGACACTTGCATAAGAGAAACAAATGAAAGATTCATCATTGAGGTATAGGGATTTAATATTCTCCTGTAAGTTACTTTTGATTGGATAACTAAAATCCCCTGGAAGAAAATTCTTTGAAAAAATATTTAGAGAAATGAAATAAACGATGTTAACACTTTATAATTAGTAGAATAATAATCCATTTGTCATATTTTAAAAGATACAGTTCCTATAATCCAAGAAGAAATACACCTACTATAAAAAAATGAAAATATTGATTAAAAACCCAATTTCTAAATGGTATGAGATTATCGAAGTATTATTTTCATCCCCTTTATATTTCAGTTTCCCTTAGGCTTGGAAAAAAATTCCTATAAAGTTATAAATATTTTGATTTAATCAATATGAGGGATAGATGATGGTCAATGTAAAATATTTAAAAATTTACCTGGAAAAAACTTTTGAATCTGCGAGAGTCTAACATCACTAATCCTTGTATGAAATTCAGTGACGACTCATGGGTCGCACCAACACCTGGCAATAACTCATACAGCATAAAACTTAACATCTTGTTTTCTGAAATAATTTGCTTTTCAAAGCTGGATACATCAAGGTTATCTGGAATAAATGCTATCGGTCCTGACCTTAACTTATTTGACAACATACGTATCGAATCTTTTTGTCCAGATAAGGCTATACCCCTAAGAATACCGCAAATTTCGTTTACTGTTTGAAATGATTGAGCGTCATACATGTCAAACCCTGAAGAAGATGGAACCCGAAAGCATTCTGGTAACACTTCAGTCTGTATGAACGTTCTAAATACCGATCTAGTTTGGCTAACTAACTGTGAGTCCAAATCCAGTCTAATATATTCTGCTGATAATTGCCTAAGTGTTTTCTTCTCGCTCAGCAGTGCTTTATCTACATTGCTCGCATCCTTGCCAAAATTTTGTGGCTGCCCAGCGGAATTGCTACTGTTTGATGCATTATATCCTGAAACGAGCGAAACGTTCCCCAAACCATAAAATCCATGGATATCAATTAGCCATCCAATTATAGTTCTGTGGAATATGCTAAAGGCAAGCTTCTGAATGGTGGGGTTGGAATTATCTGTAGCTAAAACTAGGAAAGTCTTCAAAACAGTGGTCAAATGAGGCGAGTTTTCTATAAAAATATGCGAATAAGCTCAATTCAGATACGAATAAAAAGATATAAAAAAATTTGCATATGAAGAAATTTGGATCACCTTCAGATAAAAATACGCTATCCAGGTCAGCATTAAAAATGGATATTACCCACATTAGGTATGCCTTTTTCAAATTGTTTGATGATACAGCATCATCAGTTCCGCTTATTGTCTTGTTTAAAACTCCGTAAACCTTATCTATTACTGTCAGTAGTAGATCACTGACAATTTGAGATATAAATGGCTTAAATCGATACATTATCAGACCCAGGAATCCTAAGAAATCGCACAGTTCATCCAATTCACTAGTAGCTACTAACCCATTTATAAGTCTTGGGAGATATTCTAAAGTCCCTTGGCCCAGGGCTGATACGAGTCTAGTAAATAAAAATCTAACACCTTCTCTAATTATTGCGTAAGAGTTGAGGGTTTCTAAAGTAATACTGCTCAAATTGGCGGCGTTTTTTAGATACTCAGATAAGATATGAGGAATATTTGATTTGAATTTAGTATCAAAGGTATTAGGATTGGTGTTTATCTTAGCATCAGGGAAACCTTGAAAGACAGAGCCAATGGCTGTTAAACAGTGATGTATTTGTAGAAGTGCAATAGGTTGGTTATTAAAAAAAGTCAGATTTTGGCCCATCAAAGTTTGTACACCAGAAAATAAGGGATCTAAAATTTTTTCTAGCCCTAAAGCTCTCTCAGAATCAGAAAGATCTGGTTGGGATAGCAATATTCCACATGTTTCAAAGAGGTAAAGTTGGGAGTCAAGCATACCATAGCCATTAATAGAACTAATATCAAATTGGATGGATGAAACGGGGACTTGAACCTGAATTGCTAGCAAAGGCTAAGTTTAATTATAAAGTCAAAAATTAAAATAAGAAAGATTAAGATCGGTTGAAAACTTACAATTACGGATCTAAGTATCTCAGATGTATACTTCAATACCTCCTCGGTTCGACATAATTTAACAAACCTGTATAAAAAATACCATATCCTGGTGCGAGTATAAGGGTGAGGATGTCTGATTCCCCTATTATCCAAGAAAGGACCCAAAACCAAAGGGATAGCATCGGGGCGATATTCGAATAACTGAATCAAACGAACACAAGTCTCGAAAAATGTTAGCGATACCAATGGGTTAATGCAATTAGAAACACCTGACATAATCATATGAAGACATAATTCACCAAATTCAGTTAAATCGGAGGGATCCTTTTTTCTTTGAACGTAGGAAATTTGAGATGAGTTTTTTCCTGCCCCATTCTTTGCTTTTTCAGAAGATTCCAGCATACCCTCAGTGAAAAACAATGGACCCCTAGAGCTGCATTGTTCAATGTATATTTGTGTCAAATGAACTGAAATTTCAGCTTGGAACCATTTAACTTTTGAATCATCGTTCTGAGAAGATGCCTCGTTGTTGTCTGATGTTAGCCCAAACCGTTGTATATTGTTAAATGTCTGTCTAATAACACTAATTATATACTCTTCATACTCTTTTTGTGCCAAAAAATATATGGCGTCTAGAAATTGTCTTAAAGTATGTCGAACGTTAGCAAACATGTTTTCTTCATCGTCCTCATCACGGGATTGTTCTGATGTATCTGTCATAGTTCTATGATTATCAGAGTATTCAAAATCTTCATTATATTGAAGTTTTACGACAACAACTTGAAGAAGTTGGCCCAAAAATTGAATTTTTTCTGCTGAGAGTTGTGAACCACTTTTGTTCAGTTTTTTAAAAAGGAGCAATATCTCGCCAACTACCCCAAACACAGAGGAGCTGATTGAGTTTTCCTTGTTACTCAAAAAACTTAATGACATTGGCATTAATTGTTCAATAAATTGATATGACTTGTCCCTTGTGAGTGAATTTTCGTTTGACTCCAGCCAAATGGATTTCAATTCTATGCCAACTATGTTGACTAATTTTGCAACCTCCTCACTGAAACTGTCCTCGGAAATTTCTAATTGAGATAGTACTTCGGGAATGTTTAAAAACCCTATTAATTCCAATTTTTCATTAGGAAGCATTCCTTTTTTTATTATGGATCCTATGCATTTTATGACATCGATTCTGAGAACAGGATGAGTCAAATATGAAAACATATTTATTATAAAACTATCGTTTACAATCAGTTTTATGTCGATCCAAGCTAATGAAAACAGATAGAGGATTGTTTAGTCATGAATTTAATGATAGTTAATGAAAACAAAAAAGTGTTACATATATAAACTGAAATATTCTGAAAGGTTAAAGATATTAGCTGCTGAGGATTTTTCTGGTATATTAGAATGTTGTACCACCATTGTGCTAAAATTAGAACTCCGCCTTCTCTCATCGAATCTTTCTAATATTCAAAAAAGAAATAGATAAATGAATGAAACAATAAAAAAGATTCGAAGAATGGTGAAAAAAAATAATGTGAAGGTGATTCTACCACGAAAGTATTTCTATCAATCTCCGACTTTCCTCTGGGGACTATTGGATTCACCATCTCTTCATCAATGGCAAGTAGAATTCTCAAGAAAAAATCAGTAAGATTGAGATTTGCAGCAGAGAATTTGGAATCCAAAAATGCAACAGGATTTGTTTCTTTTGATGGATCGAGAGTAGAATTATAATCGATAGCTGTTAAACTTAACATATCTTGAAAGAAGGAAGGCCATCCATTTGGAAAAGTGGCAAGAAAAAGAATGGATATACAATGGGACAGTTTATTGATGATGACTAATTTTGACAAAAAAATGATTAGGAGGAATTTTTTAGACAAATAAATGAAAGATTACATGAGGGCTCGCTATTGTATAGTTCAGTGCTATACACATTAGATACATAATTCATTAAATCTTGCTTTATCAAAAGAAGATCTGGGTCTATTTCTAACAAAAAGGATTTTTGTATTTTGTTTTCCAATACTTGTAAGGAGAATAATCTAGATTCTTGTGAACTGATAAAAAATGAAGAGCAAAGGAATTAATAAAGTAATAATAAATGAAGAACAATTGAGAAAATACATACCGTCGAGGGTTGCTTACAAACAAAGTCAAGCACTCTTTCCAACCATTGTCTGAGTTCTTAATTTCTTCACAGAAATCTATTGCCTATAAAACGATAAGTTAAAATAAGTATAATTAATAATACAAATATCAAATTCCTACCTGTTTTTTTATTTGTTGATTTGCTGAGGGATCCAAAGCACATCTGACAGCATTTTCGATTTGTTCCATGCCTATCTGTTCTTTATGTTTATGAGACTTCAAACGGATTGTTTTAGATCGAAGGAAAAACGCAAATGTTATATTTATGTTGTAAATCGAAGAAGGTATCAAAGGATATAGACTGTGTTACTTTAAGGACTTATTGCTTTTTTGTTTTTTAAAATATGGAATCGGGTAATTTGAAAATAAAGAATATCCTCTATTGAAATAGAATTCGATGGCTCTGCTAGGGTGTTTTGCGAGAAAAAAAGAATAAAATTCTGGTTTGAAATCGGGAAGAATAACTATACGCTGGTAGGTACTTGAAGGGGGTTTTCTTATTAATATGGCTTTGGTCTGGAAACAAGTTCGATTTACTGGAGAATCGCGGGTGACTTATAAACTGCAATGTCTGTTGGGATTATCGACTTATCATTGGCAGTTTTCAAAGGGGGAAGGAAGTAAACGCATGATCTCAACATTGATTCGCCAATGCAAATATTGGTTGTTTACAATAAATCAAGCCGAAAATTTTTTTTTGCTCATTCAACCCTATGCATCTGCGAATTCATGCCTGTCCATAAATGTCTCTAGAGTGCCCATCAATATCATAGGATAAGATCTTCATTCATAAAATAGTTTTGATAGATTTTTGTATTTTGTAGATAAAATGTTATACGTCTTCAATAACTTTTTTTTGTATCGTGGAATTCTATTGACGTCTTCAATAAAGCCAATAAGAATCATTGGTCTCTTAGAGGTAATAAAAATCTTAAAAATCTAATGTGAATCTCGTCGTCTTGGTAAAAAGATTTGAGGATCATCAACACATTAGCTTAGGATAATAATACTATCCAAAATTCCGTCTCACCTGAAGTTTATTTTTCATATTTTTGGGGGATTATGTACATCTTAGTCGGCTCTTATTCATTTTTTTATGGTATTTGCGTGGCCTTACTAATCATAATTTCATTACTCTATTAATTGTTTTGTGTTAACCGTATTAAATTCCAAAAAAAACTCTTTCGAAAGCGCCTAACCATTTAGTTACCTTTCTTGGTATATTGGATGAAATCAAACACCGGCATACAATTCCATTAGCTATATTAGTGATGATTCTTTTCCGTTATCTTATAAATCCAGTTTAAGAATGTTAATGATGTTAGAAATATTTAAAAAATTAGCATCCGATTACAAAAGTACTTTTTTTTTTGAAATTTCAGGCAGAAGAGTAAATTAAAAAATACTTTATTTTATATTTTACTCGTGAAGCCAATAAAAGTTTCCTCTTTTTTAAAGCATATAAAATTAACTTGACTTTCCTGTAATCCTTTGAGTTTTTTTTGGGGAATTACACGGGATTTCATCAATTTTAAGTTCATTTGATAGGTTTTTATTCCTCCCAAGATTAATTTGATCACAAAAAAAAGCTTTGTATTATAAATTCTATCAATATTAGCAACATATAAATGCTTCATCGCTTTATTTTGTTGTTGGGATTTTTTTTGAGTTGTATATCGAATAAGCTTATAATGGATTTGGTTATTCGAAGAGGATGTAGATCTTTTCATAAATTTGATTATCAGGTTCTTTATTTTAATTTTTTTAAAAGTTATCTACAAGAAGCTACTGTGCTGTCCGAGGATTTTTGATCTCACCATAGATTGTGTTTGATCTATCTTAGCTCTTTAGATCAAGGTTAATCGATTTATTTTAATTTTCGTATTTACTAAAGTGATTTTTATGCCAATGTAAAATAAAGAAAATAAAGAATTTGAAAGCTTAAAGGTGCCTTTTTTTAAAAACAACCTATTATGCTATTTTTAAAGATTATTATGAAGAAATTTTTCTTATGTCTAGACTGATATAAATCATCCGAAAGAATATCATCATTTTATTCTTTTAGATCCCGTTTTTTCCCCGAATAAGTATGAAATTTGCTGATATGTTATGATATCCTATTTTGTACGCTTTTCGAAGAGCTATGTTACAAAAATATGCACAGTAATGTATTATTCATGATTGAGAATAGTGAGAACCATAAGATGATTCGGAGCAAAGTATTTCAAGAGGCGGAGCATCATTAAACATAAGCAACTTGGATAATTAGCACAATTTGGGAAGTTCTTTGTTAACTAGACAAGTTAACAATAGTAGGACTGATATCAGTGCAAACTTCGATTTTTAGAAAGCCTAAGTCGATTAATCCCAGCATTAGATAGGCTTCTATTTTTATGCATGATATTAGAAGTAGGTCCTAATTAAAAACTCAATATTTTCAACAATATTTTTTTCTGTTTGATATTAGCTTAGTCTCTTACAATATGTAACCTCTGATATAATTATACCTCAAACGAAATCAGTGAAGGTATTTTGATAAATAATAGAGAAATTATCGTAATAAAGTACGTTTAACGAATTAAGTATTCGAAATAAAAAATATTTTCGAGTTAAATTTAAACAAGTGGGAGATCAAATTGTATTTTTTATTAATTAAATAAATGAAGACAAATTAATAAATAAACTGATCCATAAAATCAAAAGGGCGCTTTTGTATTAAATGTGGGGTTTAAATGTTTGAAATACAGTAATGACATAAAAGAATAGACATAAAGCTTATGGAAAAATTAATTTGAAAAATGTTCACTTATTAAATAATTGAAGGAGTTATTTTGATATAACTACATGGATTAGGGAATTTGATAGAAATTAAATAAAGAAAATCATATTAGTTTTTTTTTAACTAGTTATGACTGGTAACCCCCTAAGAGTGAAATACCTTGCCGTGGTCCAGGGGCTTAATAGTGTACTTTTCGAAGTACACTAGACCAAAATTTCAC
>LSSL01001590.1:0-10606 GCA_001953115.1 Smittium mucronatum
ATAATTTTGATTAATTATATATTTTAATATATCTATTTTTAATTTATTTTTCTTAATACATTATCTAATTAAACGAAATTTAGTGGAGCGTTTAGAAGAAATTGGTTCAAATATAGCATCATTAATTTTCATCCAATTAATTTTTTCGGTTAATTTTTTATATTTTCCAACATGCTTTTAACTTGATAACCATCCACACCTATTTTTTACTAATTTTTTATGAAATTAAATCGCACAATAGAATTTAAAAATATCCCAAAATCAAATTCTAAATAAAATTTAGTTTCACCATTATTCAATCTAATTCTGTAAATTTTAACAATAGATAATAAAAATTTATGATAATTTAAATGTTTTTTTAGGTCAATGATTTGTTTATAAACAGTTTTTAATGGTTTTCTTAAAGTTTTTTTTGATAATTCATATTCTAATCGATTATAAAAAAGTTTTATTTTAAAATTTTCGAGCTAAAAACAAAATTTTTTCCAGGAAAATAATTGAGTGGGATTTTTTATAATTTTATTTAAAATTTTATTATTATAAAACGACAAAAAACTATTTGTATTTATTTTGGTCATATTCTATTTAAACTAAAATAAATTCTTAAAATACTGTAACTTTTGATAAAAAGCAAATAAAGTCTTTATAAAATTTCCAACACCCATGTAAAAAACGAATTCATATATAGCTGCAATGAATTTTGTTTATAAAATAATAATGAATCAATTCTTTGCCTAAAAAAACATTGGATTAAATCTTGATATTGAAATTAATAAATCTAGATAAAATATATATATTTAGACCTGATATATATCCACTAATCTTTATATAATTGAAGAAAAATGAAAAAAAATTACAAAAAAATCTTTAATAAGACTTTAAAAGTGCTTTTCAGAACTTAAAGGTATTTATAAATATTTATTTATTGATTTTATTTTATTTTCTGAAGTATTTATATTTATTTAGACGGTTTTAGTTTAGATGTATATGCATATTTTTTCAGTTATTAAAATTTTTAAACTATTCAAGAATAAATCTTCTAACCAAAAATGTAATATGAATGTTTTCTTATTAGAAAAACATGTTATTTAAAAAAAACTAACCTTGTTTAAGGAAATAAAAATCTAAATTTTTTGGAATATCGGATACAAAACAATAATTTAGACCCTTTTTTATCTCCACCTTTATAACATATATATATTATAAATATCTTTATTTATCGGTTTTGATAATTTTAAAAAACAAAAAAACAATAATATATTATATTTTGAGTTGAATAAAACTTCCCTAATTCATATAATATTTAATATAATATTTAAATTAATATTAAATAGATTAAAATATCAAATTAGTATTTTAATTTTATTAATAAAGTTAAAAATATCGTTAAAAAATTGAAGAAAAATTATATGAAGCTAATTTATGAAGAAATTTATTAAGTAAATCTATGATTTAATCTTAAACTTTATGTGATTCAGATAATTCTATTACAAAAAATAAAAAAGGGACATTTATCTATTTCCATTTAAGACCTAAAGCAAACTAATCCAGCCACTTTTCCAAAAAAAAAAATCCTCACAGATATATATTAGATATTTGATAACTTAGTACGTTGGGTAAAAATTAGTATAAAATCTCAATTTTACTGTAATAAGCAAGTACTTGCAGAAGAGGGATTTTGATTTGATAGAATTTAAAAAAAAAAATATCAAGGTGATTGAGGATAACTCTTTCTACTAACCCAATTTCACCTAAACGAATTAAAATGAAGAAATTATATTTAAAAATCTGACCACAATGCTTTAAAAATCTCTAAAGAATTGTGTTAAAACTTATTCAAATATTTTATCAGAATAGCGTTAGGTTAAAAAAATTTTAAAATCATAGAGAGCGATAGGTTATGAGCTTCAATACTTTCAAAAAGATATTTTAATTTTTTAAATATAATGAAATATTTTTTTACAACTATTTCTAAAATATTGGATGGTCTCGTATTTTTTATATGTAATCTATTTTAGAAAAAATGGGTTTGTTGATTGCTAAATTTTTTGCAATAATTAACATACAAAATGATTCTGGGCTCAAATTAAAAATTAGAAGGATTATTGTGAGATGTCCTAAAAAAAATGAATAATAATTACTATTTAATACGTTTTTTTTTTGTCTAATATACTTGTGTTAATTTAATTGCTTACATTATTCATTAATTGTTCGTTTTTTTATCATTGACTTTTTTAAAATGTATATAATAACACAGATAGCTTTATAATATAAAAAAAATGGGTTAAACGATAAATTTTAGATTTTAATTAATTTAAAAATAATAATAAAGTTGCTTTTCATTCGGATTAATGATGGAAAGCAGAAATAAGACTTCTAAAATCACCGAAATGAAACATAACAGGTACAAACAGTTAAAAATCAGATGGACAAAAATAATATCTCTTAAAATTTAACCACATGAATTAAATATGTTTATATGTTTTTTTAGTGAAAAATTAATGTGTAAAAAAATTAAAAGCATATATTCGAATATAAAATGACTAACTAATAGAGATTTTCATAAATTTATTCTCTTCTAAAAGAAAAAAAAACTAAACAATATTTTTTGGTAATTTTCAAATTTTCAGACCTGAGTGTATTGCAGATATAAATATATCTTGAATTATAAAAATTAAATCCTATGAAAATTAAATTTAGAGTATATTTAGTATATTTAAGGTGGATTTTTTATGAATACTTTTTGGTTTTATTATATATATTAAAACGACTATTATAATTTAAAATTTAATTTATTTCGAAAGACTCATATATTTTATGCAAAAGGAAATAATGCTGTCAATATTAAAAAATAAAATAAAATAAAATTGTGTTTATATATTTAAAACTTGCTTTATTACTCTTAAAAAAAACTTTATTTAATAGATTTAAAGATTAAAAATCTAAATAAAAAGTAATTATATTTTTAAAAGAAATAAACTATCGAATAAAGTGTGCTAAAATCTATTAATAATTGTAATACTATATAAAGTGAAATAAGATAGGTAAAGGCTGATTAATATTTTTACGCTCATAAAAAAATTTGTGAAAATCCATTAAATTTTTATAATAAAATATATTTGGCTCTAGGATCAATTGATATCTTTATATATTTTTTTATGTATTGATTAATGTAACTTTAAATAGGTAAATTTAAAAAATAAATTGGAAATTGGGAAAAAATTGGGGTTAAATAATATTTTAGCCATTATTTTAAAACAAACTTCCTCCAAAATCTATGGAAAACCATGATTTTTTGATTCCAGTTCGAGATTCTCTTTTTTTAGTGTTTTTTGAGTCGTTGGTAAATTTTCCAGGTAGGTATTTTTCCGCCTATTAAATTTATCTTCAGTCGATAGTATTTTTTTAGCCAGAGTTAATTAGTTCTTTTCTCTAAATTTTTTATATATTTTTAGGAATATATATGTATATCTATATTGAAAAATTCGGTATTTTTTGGTGCTTAAAAATTATAATTTACCTTGGTAGTGACACTATAGGAAGCCCTAGATTCAGTTATTGATTTTTTTATCATAAATCAGTAATAAAATTTCATATTTTTTTTAAATTTTTTTACAGCTAAATTAAAAATATTAGATGCCCTATTTTCTTATTTTAATTTAAATTCTCGTGATTATTTAAATATAATCTTTTTATATATCCCAATTTTTTTTTCATCATTCCATTAATGCGTTTTGAAAAATCAGTTATACGCGGCTTGTAATTGTGAGATCCAAATCGATTATATTTATTTCCATCCAATTGAAGAATGTTTCAATATGCACTATTTTTCTATCATTTATCTTTTTTTTTTACAAAATTTTCTGGGTTTTTTAACTATAAATTTATTATTTTTTTTAATTAATAGTGAACTTATTTTCTGGAAATAAGTTTTTGTGCGGATCTTTTCCTTTAAAAATCACTTTTCATGACTTTTTAACTGTGTTGACTATTTATTTATTGTTTTTGTAGAAGTATTATATGTACTCTATTTTATCAATCCATATTAGTTTGCATCTACCAATGAATTCCCCTAAATTAGTTATTAAACTTTTATTTTATCAGCACAGGTTTTTTTTATAACATTTTCCCTTATGTATTATTTAATTCTTTAATCACAGCAATTTTATATAAAATTAGTTACAATCTGAAATTTTTGATATATCTATATTATAAAACACTTGGCTGTTTTTAAACCGGACTTCCATATTGGTGGAATTTTATCTATATCCTTTAATGCTGAATTATATATTATTAAATCAAGGAAAATTTTTAATTATAAAAATCTATTGATCAGAAATTAAATGATTTATATTTTCAGTCCGGAACAAAATTTCCCTGTAATTGTTATCAGTTAGCTATACTTTTTTAGAATCATTGTTTTTGATTTGGCTTCTATATTAATTAGTTTCAATTCCAAGGTTTTTATTCACTTCTATATATCCAGTTTTATTTGGAATTTTTTATTGTTACAAATATTTCTTTTATATTTTTCTTAGTTCTAGTTATTAATTATTTAACGATGATATTATATAGAATCTATACCACAATTTTGACATCAAAATTTTTTTCGCTAGTGGAAAATCTCTTTATTTATCTTTACTTTTTTATCCAACTTTTATATTTATTTGCATTTTACAGATAATTTCTCTTGATTTTCTTAGATCGCTATTTCAGTGGAACGAAGTTTAATTCCCAGTCATTTATAACTAATATTGGTTGTTTCAAATTATTTATCAAGCCAATCATCATTTGAATTTTATTTTAATTTATATTGATTTTTTCTCGTTTATTTTAGCACTCAGAGCTAATAAATGCATATTTAGGGCCCAATTCACTGACTTTTCCTCCTTTTTTTTAATTAACGTCTTATCTAGTTATCTGCATGTTTTAAAAATTTTAAATTTGTATTTTTTGTTAGATTTACTTTAATATTTATTTATGCTATGAGTATAATGGGTTTTATTATCATCTTATATAACAACGAGGATAATTTATCCCTTTATCCAACTCTCTGGTTTATCTATATTGCCTAAATCATTTCCCTATTTATTAATACTGTGTTTATTAGATTTATTTAAATTTTTTTGAGTTTTTTTATTAATGCTTGGCTAAATTCGAAATTTTCTAGGAATTTATATTGAAGTATAAAATCAAAAATACTATACATTTTTTCTTGATTAAGCATTATTAGATATAAATCAGTAATTCGGGGGGGGGGGGTTTTCTAATTTTTTTTCTGTTAGTAAATTTTTTTCTAAAATTTTGTCAAAAAAGCTTCTTTTTTTAAAAAACTTATCTGATTTCGATTTATTTATTATTTTACATTTTTTAATCACATGTGAATCAGTTTTTTCATAAATAATCAATTTTTTCTAATGAAATAATTATTAGTAAAAAATTGGTCCAAATAGCATAATTTAGTCCGATTTAACCCATTCCGTTTAAAATAGTTGAATACTGAAAATTTTAGTTGAGATTTATTGTTTAAAAATACAATATGTGCCTCATTTCACAAAGCTCTATTTTTTCAGAAATAAAAAAATAAGCAACTTAAACTTTATATTTATGAGAAAACTATCGCAATAAATATTATTAAATTGGGAAGTTTTATATATATAATCAACTTTTTCTACGAGTAAAAAATATTTTTTTACGGTTAAATGTAATTTTATTAATTTTAAAAGATTAAAATGCGTCTTTTTGGCTAGTGGGGATAGCAAAAAAAAAATTACGGAAACCCATTAAGCATAAAATCATAAATATTAGAAAAGAAAAAAAACATGGCTTTTATTAAGCATTATTTATTTGACATATTAACATCAAGAAAAATTTTAAAAAATATGGCGTTAAATACCCTATCTTATCATACTCTAAATTTTTCAATGGGAATATAAGAACATTTGGAAGTAAATTCGAGTTTAAATCTGAGAAGATCAAAATAAAGCTAAACATTATTTGGCTAAAAATTAAAAGATGCAGAGATTAAAAGAATAATGTAAAAAATCTATATACCTAAAACGTTCAAATTTTATTAAAGGCAATAAATATAGGTTTAATTTCACCATTTTTTCTATTATTGCAAATTTAAAGTCGCTAGAAACTCATATATGTATTTTATGAAAAAATTAATATATCAAAGATTAAAAAAAATAAGGCGATTTTCTCATTAGAAAATTCAAAATTTAAAACTTCTGATAGACAAAAATTAATTTACTACAATAATTTTAATGAATCCCTTAAATAATATTGAAATTTTTTACGGTTAAAACCATATATTAATTTTTTAATTAAGATATATAGTATGTAAAAGTAACTTTTAAAAATTCACAGCTGATTCTTAAGATAATTTTTTGATAAATAATAGATATTTTTGTACAGTTTCTACTTTATTATGTCACTTTATAAACAAAAAAATCGAGATAATTATGAAAAATAATTCAGTTTAGTGATAAATATTTGAAGAGGCGTTATATTTTAGATAATTATTCAACTAGGGGCTATCTTGGGCATAAATGTGCAAATTTCGAAGAAAAAGTTGAATATTTTTGTAATTTTATTATTTCTTTTTATTTTTTAATTTGCATAAAATAAAATACATACCCTTATAAAATATCGGCTAAATTCCGATTAATGCGCTTTAAATAACAGAGTTTCTAAAGAAGATGAGGAATTTTTTTTATTTGTACCTGCTAAAGCCCCCAAGGGATATATTGGTATTTAAATACGTTTTTGATAGAGATCATAAAAAAAAATTTCAATGACTAAAACTTTATCAAATCTTATTTTTCATAAAAAATTATGACTATTTTAGGCTATTTCAAATCTGATTTTTATAAAAGTAAAAATTAGACGAATTTATAACAACTTTCAAGTTTCAATTAAAGAAAAAAAAAATACAGCGGATTTTTTACATTTATTTATGACGATGATACTAAAAAAATAATATAATTATACTTTTATTTTCTAATTATGGAGGTAAATACTGATATTATGATTTTGGAATTTGATTTTCAAAAAAAATCAATAAATAAAGGAGATAGAATGAAGAAAAATTTAAGGGATATCAAAAAACATAAAAAATTGATTTCTCGTACATCATCTATAAATTTCTTTAAAAAAACTACATTATATTTATTTTTTTGATAATAAATCTCTTTTTAGCAATTAAATTTTTTTTAATATCCCATTTTTATATTTGAAGAGGGTTTCTTAAAATTAAAAATCACATCCATGCCAAAACTTAATTTAAAAATCCAGAAAATCTAACTATAAAAATCAAATTTCAAGGATAATGGCGGCGATTATAACACATTTTCTGATATTATTACACACCTGAGTTTTTTAAAGCCAAAATCTCCGCAAATTTTATTATTTTTGGTATCTAAAACAAAATTTTAAATTTCAACTATGGAATTTTTTTAAAAAAATTCATATTCAACTAATATTGATTATCATTTGTAATAAATAAGAGAGCTATTTTTTCATTGATAAAAACATCTTTAAAGCACTAATTATAGTTTTAAGTTATATATTATTATTTTCTTTTTTTATCATGAAATTATTATTTTTTTGGAAGACTTTGTATTTTGAGGATTTTTTATTATTTTTGATCCAAAAAATATATTGATAGCTTATAAATATTTTCTATATATATATGTATGTATATATCGTCTAATTAAGATATTTTTGATATTTTTGTAGATTTAAAAGACTATTTAGAGTTATTGATAAAAAAATTTATTAAAAAAAATCGATTAAAATTCAACTGAATTAACATTTAATTTGGTAAGATTTAAGAAGGGGTAAATCTGAAGTTAAAATCAGTATTTGGTTAAATTTAATACAATAATAAAAAAAAATCAACTTTAGGATAAATTTGTAAAATTTCTATATATTTTAATTTGGGATTATTGATTTTGTTACCTGATACAATTACAATAAATTAATGAAGTATTTCATATAAAAAATATTCAAAAATATCTATGATTTAAATGGAAATTCTCACATGAGCTCATATATGTGCCATATTAATTTTATTAATTATATTTTTTTTACATTGAGCGAAAAGAGTATGTATTTGGTATTTATTAAAATGTGAGGGATATTTAGGCCGAAAAAAAGCTTAAGATTTTATTTGCATACCTGGACCATAAATATAAATTATCTATATTGAAATTTAATTCAAACAAAATGAAAAATCAATTCTATAATAATGTAAAAAATCAACGTATTTCCGCCATATTAAGTAACGCCCATATATAAATATTATTTACCGCAATAAGAAAAGCCGAAAAATATTGGTCTATGATTTTTATTTAAAATTTTGCTTTTTTTCTTTCGAATCTTATTTGTAAATTATTTTTGCAAAATCGCTGAATGTAAAAAAAAAAATTAAGTGATTATTCCTAATTAGTTGATAAAAATATGTCAATTTGTTTTAAGAATATATAAAATTACGTTAAAACTAGTCAAATTGTATTTTTGCGGATAAGTTTAGCAGAAATAAGTCAATATTTAGTAACAGAAAATAAAAACAATAAAAAAATTTCTTTTTTTAAAAAAAACTTATATAATATCAACCAATAAAAATGCATAAAATTATCATTTAAAATAATTCGTTTTTCCAATACATATATATGTAATAATAATATTCCAATGAAACTTTTTTAAATTTTTAGTTACTAATTTAGCAAAAAAATATCTCCCCGATTATAGAGAAACATTATTATATATACTAAAAACTTCCAAAAATTCCACATTATTATAGAAGAGGGGGGAAAAAAAATTAGAGTGTTAAAACACAATAAAAAAATCACAGAATCAATTTAATACTTTTTAAACCTATAATACAAATCTCCCTCGTCAATATATGAATTTAAGACACAAATATGCAACACATCGAAAATAAAATATCTAAAATCTGTATTAAACAAATAAACCAAAACAGATTATAGAAAACCCCCATTTTTTAATTATATCGATATTTTAACACAAATAATTAGTATTCATATCGAGTAGGAAGAAATATAAAAAATAAGTAATTGATGATTATATTTATTTTTTTATACATTTGAAAGCACTTCTTAACCTTAATATTTTTTCTTTAAAATAACTTGTACTTAATTTAGTAATTTATTCTAGAATATATATTTATAAATAGAAGTAAATATGCATATACTTGTATGGCTTTTTATTTAAAGGAAACGATTTATATTGATCACTTGAAAAATATGGAAAAAATAATTTTTGGGTATATTTAATTATAATTTGATAATAATGAATGAATTTTGTTTGAAGTTTTAATTAATTTTTAGAAAATAAAATAAAGTTATTAGTAAAATAATTCTTAAAAGCGTATGAAAACTAGTGTTTTTTAAAAAAAATTGCCTCACGATTTTTTTTACTTCTAGTAAAGGTTTTATGTCTATTATAACTTTAATTTTGTTTAATTACAGAAATTAGTATACATGTATGCATTTTTTTATAAGAATTTCTTACATCGAAAATTTTTTTTCCAATTTAAAATATCAACATCTAAACAAAAAAGTTTTAAATATTCAAAATATTAGGTATCATATCAAAAATTTACCCTATGTTCTTCCGTAAGATAAACTAACTATTTGACCATCCAAAAAAATTACTTTTTTATTTTATGAAATTAAAATTAAAATTCCAATTTTTTAGTTGTGATTATTTATTTTTAATAGATTTTTGAGTTATCGGATTTTTTTTAACTATTTTAATCTTGTAAAATAGTCATTGAAATGTTTGAAAAATCGCTTTTTTTAAAAAAAATTCCCATTTTGCTTATTTATCCCTCAAAACCCTATTAATATTTCTATAATTTTTTTTGTTATAAGAGGATATTAAAAAATATCTCTCTACCAGCCTTCATTTTTCTGGAAATAAAAATGTAAATATACTTTATCAAATTGTTCAGAGTAACAAAATTAATTCCTTTTTATAGGAAAAACTGATTTTATCTTTAAAAAATTTCAATATTCGATGAAAGCCAAATATAAAATACAATATTTTTTTTTATTTTGTAAACCAAGATTATTAACTTATTAGTTTTTAAATAATTTTTGGGTTTTTTTAAACCTAAATGATCCTATTTGGTTTGATTTTCAAACTTTTCTTGGCCTAAAAAAATTTCTGTAAAGAATCAGAAACAATTTTTTCATATATTTCATACCGATTAATTTATCTTGGATTTAATTTAAAGAGTTTTCAATATCCAGAAATATTCAAATTAATTATTATTGATTAACTACTGCTATCAACATTGGATATTTTATTATTATTATCTGAAATCCAGTGATTATAACAGATTATTCCCAAGAAAAAAAAAGATTCTTTGAAACCGGGATCAATTCTTCATCTTTTTAAATCAACCTAACTAAATCCGCTAAGGTATTAAAAACTCTAAATCATTGAAATCTGATATAAAAAATAATTGGCATAAGATTAGACGGTAAAATATTTTATATTTAAAAAACTCGTACATATCAACGAAATAATCCAACCTTTTTTTGTTCAATTTTTGGACGTTTTTTTTTTTTTG
>LSSL01001591.1:4987-17580 GCA_001953115.1 Smittium mucronatum
GAAAATTCATTCAAATGCCATGCGGTCCTGGAACAGTTTGCGTTCGCAATGGGAGAGATTCTATCTATTGTGGATACCCATCCTATTTCAGAAAACATTGATTCTCTTTAATAACCCTTTAGCCATGATTATGATGATTTTCTTAATTTTATTTGATAAACTTCCAATTATAATTTGTTTTATAAATAAATACAAAATAGAAAAATATACTAAGTGTGGGGAAAAAAATAGTCTTTTTTATCAATACTCTTTTTTAGAAAATTTTGTAAAAAGTATATTCAGAAACTAAGAATCAAAAAATAGGTTACATTAAATCATTTCATTTAACTTTTTAATAAGTTTGGCATATAACAATTAATCTGCTTTTTGAATATAATTCACCGATACAATCATGGAGTCTTACCTGGTATAACACTTTATATAAATTATTTAAATGAAAGATGTATATATATTAAAATTCTACTGAATCTGCTCTAACTTACGTTAGAGGGAATGACAGAACATCAAAGTTTCTCCGGCAAAGAAATCACATCGGTGCAAATCTCAATCAGCAAGAGTCAAATCGGGATCAGTTCAGCTAGGTTCACTATCTGCATGATAATTCCACACTCTTTTCTCAAGATATGCTCCAGCGTTTTGCAGCTGGTAAGAAAATATTAAGAAGAAATGAAGACGTTATATAACACGAGTCATAATTTTATTACTCCTGTATAATTGCACTATAACCAATAGCTAAGCAATCTCAATTAATTTTTATCATCTGATTTTGAATTAGTTCATGGCTTCATGTCTCCTAGGTTATCATATCTACTTGAAGAGATCATGATAACATATATCGGATAGTAAACATGATCTCGATTTCCATTAGTTCGCAACCGTAGATCTACAGAGAAATTTGATAGTGCCGAGGATATCAATCTTTCATATGCCTTAAACATTTTTTTTACTGGTTTTTTTTCTGATTAGTTTTATCTGATTTTATCTACCAATAAAATACTTGTTTGAAAAAAAAAAATTAACAGATGAAATTTAAATATATCTATGAATTTCAGCAATTAAATTTTTCCAATGATCCGAAACTAAAAATGGATTTTCTATTTCAAACATATTGATTAAATTTTCCTTTACTTGCTGTTATTGCTATTCTTTGGTTTTATCGAAAATAAGTTTTATGAGTATATTATTTATTAACATCCAGATTTATTATGTTAATAAAAGGGCATCAAATTATCTAGAAATACATGAAATTTCGATGAAATAATAATTAATAAGTAGTTTCTTTTTTTAATTTGTAAATTATTTAAAATTTCAACGTTAAATTTATTATTTCCACGCTCGACATTAAAACCATTTTTTTTTCTCTTGCATTTAAAAATTCAAATTGATATCAAAGACCGTATTCTTTAAGTTGAGATTTTTTTTTAAATTTATTAAACGATAATTATTCAAAAAAAATCAAGTAAATGATCTAAAATATTTAATAATTACTGTTTTCATTATTACTAGAATTTTCTTTATATAATAACCTTTAGATAAAAACTTTATTTTTATCAGATGATGGAAAATTGCTTATCCACTACTTTCAATTCACTAAATTCATTTTAGTCATTAAATGGATGTTAATTAATCTTAAAATCCTTTAATAATTATTTTATGTATATTTTTTAACAATTAATTTTTTTAAAATTTTTTTTATTACATTCTCTGTATAAATGAATTTTCTTTGGAATTCTCGTGTTATGTTTATTTAAAATTATTTTTAAGAATTTTTTTTGTTAGCGATAAAATTTAAATATTTAATAAAAAAATTATAATCATAAATTTTCTCTGTTTTTTATTTTTATTATATTTTTTTGATTAATTAACTTATTAAAATCTCATTTTATCAGTAATATAATCTTTTTTATACAAGGTGGGGTATAATTTCTTTAAAACTAAAAATAGAGTAGATTTTAAAAATACAATTAGCAATTTTACTTTTATGTTATAAAATATCAATTAAGGGTATTTTTTTTAAAAATTTAAAAATATATAATTATTAGAATTATTATTTTGTAAAAAGATAAATCTTAAAAAAGATTCATTTTTTATTTACATAGAGAATTGAAAAGATTTGTAAAAAACTTAAATAAATGATTTTTTGAGTTAAAGATGGGATATACAAAAAAATTTAAGGATAATTTTTAATTCTTATAGGAAGGATTCGTTTTTTATAAAAATTATTAATATATTTAACTATCTATATTTTGCATAAATATAGTTTTATTTTATCTTTGGGAGAAAAATCAGTATTAATTATCGGTTTAAAAGTCTACTTATCAAGGTGTGTTATTGATATTAAAAATTTATTTATTTTTATAAATTTTTTGTTTTTTTAAATCTTATACCATTAAAAATAGAGAAATAAAAAAATATATATACATTATATAATATTTATATATATAATTTGGATATTTTTAAAAAATATCTAATTATAAAAATTTATCAAAATCGAAATTTATTTAAATACAATAACAGTATATATCATTGGATATAAAAACTTTAATTATTTAATTATGAATTGATATTTCAAATAGCTTTTTAAATATAATTTAATGTTTTTATAAGTAGATTAAAAAACGCTCATACTTTTTAGGAGTTAATTATTGTATCCAAAATTTAATATAGTATCGTAACTAACTAATCAGACCAAAAAATTTATATTTTAATGATTATATTCATAAATATTTTTACCAGTATAAATATTAGCAAAATTTATTAAACAATTAAATTTTATATACTACTATTTACATTATATCTAATATATTTTACAACTGAACTATTACTTTTCCTCTAATCTGAAATAATTATTTTGAATTTCATTATTGAGGCTCATTTCATATTTTTTATAATATGACAAAAAAACATTAAAATGTTTTTTGACAATTATTCACTAATACACATTAAAAAATTTAAATGGATAATTTTTTTTATTCCTTAATTGACTTTTCTTTCGCTTTTTGAGTGCGGGTTAAATTGATTATAATAACATTTAAAAACAATGTTAATTTTTTTGAATATTATTTATATAATATTATCTAAAAAAATTTCCTGAAAAAAATCTTAATTACATTTCAATTTTCAATTTATCTTTTAACTTGTTTTTTATAAAATTTTAAATTAAATTTTGGGTTGTTATCTTTAAATTTTAATTCTAGTAAAACAAAAATATGATTTTTTTTTTGGATATTTCTATATCCTTTTAAAATTTTTATCTCCATTTTATTACCGAAATCTAGAAAAATTGATAGCGCACAAATTTACTTTTTCTAATTTTTTTTTAAAAATCTTATAATTTAAACGGACCATTCACTTTTTATTTGGTTTTTTTGATTAAAACTATACTAATTTATCTAGAAAATGCAAATATTAAGTATTAAATAATTTGATAGTTTTTCAATTTTTACCATTAAATAAACCCTTAGTCTTAAAAAAAATAATAAGTAATATTACTAGTTCTTAATTTTTTGGAATTTTTGCTTTTGAATTAAGAAAATAAATTCATTTTTTGATACTTATTAACAAAAAAACTCATAATATTAAAAATATATACATATACATATCTTAATTTCAATATTAATAATTATTAAAAAAATTTCTTTTGTTTCCAAGATAAGAATTTATTTCTGAGAAAAATTTTTTTTAGTAAAAAGGAGTAAAAATTATTCTATAAATAAATAATGAGAAAAATCCCAGTTTTTTACTGAAATTAAACGAATTTTTTTCAAAACAGCGACTTATTTTCCTAAAAATCATAATATATTCTATTTAGTTATAATATATGTATCAAGCAATGAAAATGAATATTCTAAAGACTTGTCCTAAGTTTAGCTTAACACTAGAAAAAATGACGAATTATTGAATTTTCTCGCTATTAATTTTTTAATTTTCCAATTAAATTAATAAGATTATTGATTATTGATTATTGATTATTGATTATATCTACATCTATTATATATAATTTAGTTTATTATTGCCTATGATTTTTGAATTTATGATTTTTAAATAAAAATTATAAACCAAGGGGATTATATGAATTATCTTTTGTTCCGTTTAATTTTCTTTGGATTTTTAAATTGTCAATTATGTAAAATGTTAACCAATCTTTTTATTTCTTTGAGAATATTAGTTGTTTTTTAATTTTATTAATGAGTATCTGATATAATACAGTTGATTAAAACTAAACCCAATAAATTTAATTATAAAAACACATAATTTTTTATATTCAGGACAACGGTTAATTTTAATTTAAAATAAATAAAAAAAATCTTTTTTTATTTATTGGGAAGTATAAAGTCAAAATTGTAACCCCAAGTTATAAAGAAATTTATAGTCTTTTCTAATTATAAAATGAAATTCTTGGTAAAAAATTTTTTTTAATTTTTTTTTTTTTCAATGTTGATTATGCCTGATTAAATTAAGTAATTGAAAAAAAAAATAATAATAATTTATAAAATTTTCTTTCATTTTTTAATTTTTCAATTCAAGTCTGTAAAAGTGAAAATTTTAGTTAAAACAAAAAAAACTATCCCTTTCTTTCTTTTATTATAGATCTGAAGTAAATATAATCTCAAAATACATTTTTTTTAACATCAAAAAATTGATAAGATAACAACACCCATATTATAATTATTAAATGTAATAATTTATATTTCTTTGTCTATATTATCAAGGCATACTATTATAATATTTTCTCATCAAAGTTAACATCTATAAAAACCTTATATCTATAATTGCTTGACATGAGTAACAAATTACCAAATAAACCAACTTTTCATATTTATAAAGCAACAATATTTAAAAACCTGAATATGATATTTAACTGAAACAAATAATACCATTCATTTATTTAAATTCATCAAATATTAGCATAAATATTCACTTATTTTACTAGAATACTATATTATATAATTTTCAGGAGTCAATACTAACCCGCAAACTCTGCCTGAATATTTATATTTATAATATAAGTCTTAATCTAACTTTCACAGCTACTAAAAAACTGCTGACATTTATATATTGCTAAAAATAACCCAAAATACTATCAGTAATAATATCTTCGAAATTTTCACAACCGTAAACCTTCTTTGGTTAAAACAATCCACCTACACTACTTATTTAACTTCAAACTTTTTGAAACCAATACTTCTATGCTTATTAATATACTATGCTATAATTCTACCACATCAATAATACAAAGTTCAAAACTCATGACTCTAACACGATTTGCCCCTTACCTCGGATTGATTTCTACAAAAATCCCACTTAATCAAAAATAATTTATAAAATAATGTCTATACTAATTGATAATTCATCAATAGACAAAAATCTGGAGCTTATTTTTACCTTTAACCGTCAAAATCCAAATTTTTATACTTGATTAATATAAAAAGAATATATATATATATATAATTTATAGTGTATATAAATAACTAACAATTAAATATTTATTCATTTTTCATATCACTGCCAGTTTTTTCTATTTAATCATTATTTACAAATAAAAACTTCTATAATAATTTTTTTTTCTTTTTTTTAAAAATAATTGTAAACTATTTATAAATCATTAAATTTAAAATTTAAAACTTTTAATAAGAGAAACAAATCTTAAGGAATATTTTTTATAATTTTTATTGATCGAAGCTATGGGCGATTTTTTTTTAACTTAAGCCTTTAAACCTACTTTTTTCTCATTATTAAGAAGATTGTTTTTTATTTTATCCAAAACTATATTATTTTTTAATAAAAATAAACACTATAAAAAAATTTATTCTTCAAAAATCCTTTACAGGATATAAAACGTCATCATTTTTTGTTAATCTTTTTTTTGGAGAGAATGAATAAATTTTTCTTAAACCCTTGATTATTTGTTCAATATTGTCCAATAATTTTAGAAAAAATTGACAATATTTCCACAATTTTAATTTGCTGATTTCACAGTTACATTAACAGTACATATCATAATCTTTTTTAGACGATATTTATAAAAAATCAAAATGAACTATTCTGGATAATGCAATATTATTATATATTTTTATTCTCAACTCTTACGTATAATAATTGTGGTATTCAGATACAATATTTATTGAAATTTTTAATAAATCCAATATATTAATATGTTTCCGATAGTTATATTAATCTTTAGTGACCCTTTTGAACCTCCAAATATAGATGTTACTTGAGGGGGGAACATTTAATACCACTCACACCAACTATCATTTTCATTCTAATGAATTAATTCTATTTTAAATATTGTACCGAGGAAGTCTGAAATTTTCTCCCATTTTTCAATAAAAAATATTTTGTAAAGATAATTAAATTTATCTATTTTGAATTATTTTTATTGAAGTTATATCATCGTATTCCCGATCCGAAATGATCTATGTATCTATTTGTGAATTTTAAAAATAATTTTTGTATTTTGGAGCCAAAAATGGGCTCTCTTAATTTATGCAAAATACAGTACAAATATCGGGATTTAAGCTGCTGAATCCTAAATGATGAAACGGATTTTAAATAAAATTACATTTTAATAACTCACATTTTAATTTTTATAAAACCCATGAATATGATTCAAAATTATCTCTAGAAACCATTGATATCAATACGGGGGAAAATAAAGAATTATCGTCAAATATTCCTTAAATTATTAGACGATAATTTCCATCAATTAAGTGAAAGTAAAATTTATATGAAGATTTCTGTATCAGCAAAATTTCTTCATAATTTTTCTGAATATTTTAAGATTATAATTTGGCCTATATCATTATTTTAAGAAGTTTCATAAGAAATATGGGAACACTAAATATTTTTTAAATTTTACAATTATTCGATAACTCTTCCATTTTAATATAAACCTTGGAACCATAATTTTTTCCATATACGGATGTGTAATAAATTTTGAAAATTTATATTCAAATACCACCACTATCTAGACCTTTTTTTATCATACTATATTTTCGGCTCAATCATTAAGTCCTAAAACTTTTTTTTTACAATATATCTTTTTCAATCTTATTCGATATTTGCGATTTTGAATTTTTTAAAATCTAATATTCTATTTTCATCTAATTTCCATATATTCAGGAGACAGTTGTGTTTTGAAATTTTCGATTTCTTTGTTGTGGCAAAAGTAAACTGAAGATTTATAATCCATCAGTTTTTTATAATAGTTTATTTTCCGGAATTAATCACTTAATGAGAATTCTCCAATATATTCTGACATCGATGGATACAAAAATCTCATAAAAATCATTTTTTAGGATATATTTATGTATTCTAGATAAATATAAATACAAAAACTAGTTAAGTAATTTATTCCAAGACCGCTTTAATATTTTATGGGAAAAAAAATTCATAATCAGAATCATTTTCATATATGAATAAAAATTTATATTCTGGAAAAAAAAAATTATTTTCAGGAATAAATGATGATAATTACTTTGACCATAATTCAATTCAAATTTCGTCGAAAATATGAAAATTTCCACGGAATTAAGTGAATTTTCTCGGATTTTAGAATCATTCTATCAAATTATTTAGTATTTTTTCACATATACAAAAAACTTTATCTTTAGGATAAATCCTTCCATTTGATTTTTTTTTGTATAAGGAATTTTATCCTTCCATTTTCTTGCTTATTTTTTTACCCAAAATATATTATAAAATATCATGCCGATAATCAATACTCTTCAAAACCTCTTATCGATTTGATTTACTGAAAATACATGGCTTTTTAAGAATTTTAGTTGATAAAAATAATGTAACCAATAAATGGTGCATTTTTAAATTTTTCAAAAAAAAATTGAATCTCTAATTTATTTATTTTTTTTATCTGGGATAAGTTGCTAAGAATTGTGGTAAATTGCATTTTTTTTGTTAATTATAATTGAATTTATTCACTTTTAATTTTAATAATGATTAAAATATTCAATTATTGAAAGTTTTTCTATTGATAAGATTCGCAAATTCTTTTATATTTTTAGAATAAACATATATGCAAAACGTATTTTTAACGCCATCAAAAAAGAAAAAAAATATAATCTTGAATAATGTGATATTTGAATATTAGATTTTTAAAGCTCAAAATAATTAAAAATTTTGGTTGATTGTGTTGAAAAGTAAAAATAGGTTTATTTAGATATTTATCTTATAAAAATTTCGTATAATAGATAAAAAAACCACTGTAAACAGAGCATTAATTATTTGAAATTATTATATTAGGTAATTAGAATCTATATTGGTGATTATAAAGAGATAAAATGCTAAAAATACATTAAATTTTGATAAAATGTTTTGCGAAATGTACTTGTATTTTTTTTATTTAAATTGAATAGAATAAGGACATGGGATTTTGTGAAAATCACAAAAAATAATTTTTTTAGATAAAGTAATAACTGAATTATTATTATTTTGATTCATTGCAATAAGTATAAATATCGAATTTTCTTTGATTTAATTGATTTAATTTTTCTAACTGACAAAATTAGATACTCAATAATTCATTCTGGCATCTTCATTAATTTTTGGTTTTAAAAAACTTGATTCGGCAAACTAAAACATAAATTTACCATTTTTTAACTTGTTCTGATTTAATAAGTTTGTCTTTAATACTTATATTGACTGGAAATATATCATTTTCGTTTATTTTAAGATTTGATTTTTATTTTTAACTTTATTCTCGTTAATGACTACTTGTTAAAAATTTATAATTTAAGTCTCAAAATTGAATATTATAAACTTTTTCGACCCAGTTATTTTCAAAAAATATTAGAATATTATATCATTCAAAAAAATGATCCATATTTTTTGAGAAAGAGATATAAAAAAATTAAATTTAACACAACCTTTATAAAATTTTCAACATTCAATTAATAATGATTTTTTCATTAATTAATAGCGAAACTAATAAGCAAAGAAAAAAATATGGATTAAACGGAATTTTTAAGTAATGATTTTTCCAAAATTCTACATATTTCAACTTAAATTTTTAACGGGGATTTAAATTGGTTACATATCATTCTCCTTTTTCAAGAAAAAAAAAATTATAAATGAATATTCCCAATATAAAAATTATAAATTAAAATATTTTGAAAAATAAAAACAAATATTTTTATAAATAACCAAAATATTTTTTTTCAAAATAGCTGAATAACTAGCAAAAAAATATTAAGAAACTAATAAAAATGAAAAAATATAATATGTTATTTATTTAAATAATATTTTTAGCATGGGTCTTTTTTTATCCACGTTCACTGAACAGAAATCCATTTTTTCTTGAATTGAATTTCAATTTTTGTTAATTTGCAATATTTACCTTATTTTTTTTTTAGATTTTCCTTGGGCTGATTGTGTTTAATTTCCCCTAATCATGTTCCTAGATTATGAACTTCATTGAAAAAATACTAATATCACACTACTTATTTTCCAAAAAAAATTTACAATAAATCTGAAATCATAAAAAATCATAAATATGATCGTAAGTAAAAAATAAACCATTCACAGACCATTAACTTTATAAATCATTTAAGATAGCTTTATAATATTTCTAATTTATTAAATATTGATCAAAAATAATTTTAGCAAAAAACATAGCTCATTAAATCCTGGAATAATTATTGAAAATTTTTTTTACCAAAAATAATCTAAAAATAATTTCAAATTTTTTTAAACGATGTAGATGAATTAAATTTTAATAAATTAAAGATATTTGTGGCAATAAAATAAATAAAGAATTAAAGAATACTTCTTTGGAGAATAAAAAAAGAAGCTATATACAACCCTTAAAATTTTCTATATAAATATGATTTTATAAAAGATGTTTCATAATCTATTGATAATATATATACTAAAATAACATATCAATTGAAGTAGAGAAGATGTAAGTAACAATAGTTGAATCTGAAGATGAAGATGAAGCTGAAGATGGTTTATATGTTTTTTATTAATTTTTTTTAGCTACGCTAACATTTTTCGATTTTCTATATATTTTTACGACTTCACTAAAATATTTATAAATGATTGTATTAAAGAAAAATATTTTCTTTAAATATTTTTTTAATTATGAAGAAAAATTCATTTTAATAACTAAATAAATCTTAATATTTTTCACAAAATTTATAATCAAATTTTAATCTCGATTTTTTGTGGTTTTTCATATTAATTTGATTTATAATGTATAATATCTCATTTTATAGATTTAGGAATTATTAAATCTATATCGACTTAATGAAATCTCTTGAATTATATTTATTCATCTTTTATACAATATTTGTGTTAAAACCCAAGCTATTTTTTGGAATTTTTTAAAATTTATTTGAGCTGTTTAAATATTTACAGTCCTTTTAAAGAAATATTGTATTAAAATAAAAAAATTAGTGGTATGAATTAATCCCGTCGCTTAGGACTCTGGAACCATATATATATAAATTTTAACTGATTTAGATAAAATTTGAACTTGATTTTTCTATCATCTACAAATAAATCTTACATAAAATATGTCTAAAAAATATCACATCATTCCCGAATTTTTAAGGAAATTATAAAATTTAAATTTTTTTCTTTGATAAATGCTAAAAATATATTATTGAGTTTACAAGTCTAAAAAAAATTATTTATCATAAACATGGTATCATAAAAGTTTCTTATTCTCCAAATTTTAAAATACCTAGGGATTTAAATGATTTTTAACAAGAAAAATTATAGAATTTCTGTAAGGAAAATTATATATTTTAAAAAAAAAAAATTTAAAAAAAAATCACTCTTTATAATTATTTGAAATTTTGCAAACCAAATTAACAATTTACTTGTATTATCTAATTTTATCTAAAACCTACTAACTCTTTCATATTTGAATTTTTATACTTAATTTGAAAAACAAATAATTTTTTTGGATTTAAAAGCACGATTTGATATTTATTTATTGAAATTTATTTGGATAAATTTTTTTTGAAATAAGCAGTAGAAAATACCAAATAATTTTAAATAATAATGTATAAAATCGATTTTCATTGAAATTTTTCACTATTATATGCCAAAGCAAAGTGTGAGCGATAAATCATGTTGAAAAAACACTTTTTTTATATTTTAATATTTAGATCATTCTTAGATACAATTTCAATGAAAAAATAAAAATAATTTCTAAGAAATTATTAGGTTTTTCAAAACCAATGAATATATACTTTCTTTATGTAAAATCCCATAACTTTCTTTCTATATATAGCGTTATATGGGTATTATTGATTAATTTTAAAATGAGAACTAGATTGAACTCATTCGTGAAGTTCTGATACCTTCTAAAAAGATTTGAAATTCTTTTCTTTTTATATTCCGAAATATCTTTTCCCACTTAAAAAATCAGTTAGAATGGATTAATTTTCAAATTAAAAATAAATGTATTAAAATCTAGTATATTCTTATATTTTGAAAAAAATTCATAAAAATCCTCTTTATGAAATTGTTAATTAATTTTTCATTTTAAATTTTAGAATTACATAAAATTCATAAATTTTCATTTTTTTTTATTTAAAAATCCATTTTAAATAACTTTGATAGCATAAATATATATTTAAAATATTATTATTTATCTAAATTCTAGTGTAGAAAATATCTAATTGATAAATTAATTTGTTTTTTTGCATTAATTTTCAAAATTTTGAACAAAAAAAGAAAAAATTCAATTCCAATAATTACTTTTCACAGAAATAAAGTTATTTATTATGTATTGAAAAATTATTTAATTTAAAAACATTTACTAAATTATTGGATATTTCAAAGTTTATTAAAATTGGATTAATTAATAAATAAATAATATTAAAATAAATTTAAATACATTTTCCGGAAAAAATGATAGAAAATATACATAATAACGAATAATCCACAAATATATAAATTAAATAGGCAATAATAATTTTTCCCGTCTAACTACACTCGTAAATATCGTTAAAAGTCCGCAGAAATTTGAAATTTGAATGATTGGCTCCATTATTCTTATTTAATCACATTTGCCCTAATTAAAAATGAGAACAATTTTTTTTTTCGAAATTTGCAAGCTTTTTTGCTAATAATATTGAATAGTAACGAACCCCCTTCAAATCATAGCATTTTTTTTTCTTATTATGATATTTGTTTTCACCTATTTTTTTTTATGTTTTCTCTATATTAAACAGTTCCTCTTATGAATTCAATTAAATATAAATCAAAGATACCTTTCTTTTATTTTTACTTGCCTTTAGGATTCTGGAAAAAATTATTTTTAAAGGTGATGTAATCGAAGGCTATTTTTTCATACAAGTAGCTAAAAAAATAAAGTATTTGATAGTCATTTAGCCTCCGTTATTATATAACTTAGTTTTTTATTATTTTCTTAGATCTTTCAATCCAGTATGTCATACACTCTTATTTATTAAATTTACAGTCTTTTATTTCTTGTACCAAGGAATTTTATTGTAAGATAACGTCATTAAAAACTATACTAAAAAAAATGAAAAAAAGAAAAAGGCATATATAAAAAACTATTATTATAACTACAATAATCTTATCAATCGGACTACCGG
>LSSL01001596.1:0-27359 GCA_001953115.1 Smittium mucronatum
AAAACCGTAATTTAAAATATTTATTTATCTATGATTCTGATAATCAATGATAATTTTTTTTACAAGTTATTAATAAAAAATGGGCTTTAATATATTAAAAACGAAATTGTTTAATTTTTATTTATTAATATATAAATCCTGAATTTTAAAGTCGAAGAGCCCAATTTTTTAAGCAGAGAATAATTTAGTATTTGTATATTTTATCAAATTTAAATATATTAACCGAAATATTCGTTTATTTTGACACCATAAGATCCAAAAAATTAACGCTAATCATATCTTATAACTTTATCAAAAAAAAAGAACCAAAAAATTTAAATTTAGTCAATAATATATATATTTTTTAGATAAATACAATTTTTTTTATTTGAAGTTTTTATCAACATATTTTCCATAATAAACAATTTCAAAAAAAAAGGCAGCTGAAAAGGACCATATTATATTATAAAAGATGGTGTATCATATTTTTCAAACCAACAGACTTAAAATTAAATATATTGGAGATAGGAGTCAAATAAAGTGCATCAATTAATATGAGATTGTAATATCGATACAATAAAGTATAATAAAGGTTTTATAAAAAGGGGAAAAAGAGAATTTAAAAGAAAAATTTAGTACCAATTTCAGTGAAAAATATCATTTAATAAAATAAATAGTATTTTATAAAGGTAAAATATAAAGTGGTATACAGAATTATAAATTACGTCTATGGATTAGTTATAACTTTCAATAAAATTCATTTTAATTTAACGAGAAACTTTATACAGAGCCAGCAAGTTTAGGGGTTATACTTGTATTAAATAAAAATTTATATGTAGATAGATGTCGATACGGACTAATATAGATTTATATTCACAGATAAATAATAGATTTCAAGAGAATGTGATGTGAATTGGTCAATCGATCAACTTTATAAAGAGCGATTAAAGCAAAATACAAAAACAATGGTATTGATTGAAGCGATCTTGTTTTTATAGTTGAGAATCTCCATTTTAGCAGTGCGTACCAAAGGAATAAAAGTTGAAACCCACGATTTATTATATTCTTAGGCTATATGTAAAAGCCATTTAAGACACTTTTTTACGCCATTATATTTGAAAAATAATATCCCTAACGCCTCTTTCGAATCATTTTCGAGTTAGATGTTATACCGTATCTTCATAATTACCAAAAAAAAAAACAGTGCAAAGTTTTTAAAAACTTAAGATCAGTTTAGTATAGAAAAAATCATTGTATAAATATATAGTTCACGAAAACAGCCTTCAAAATATAGAAGTTAAAGCTTTTTAAATTCTCAATATTCTTAACAATGCATAAACAAGGAAATATTCTTTTAAAGATAAAAATTAAAATTAACAGTCTAGGATTGTTTAAAAATTATTAGAGAGTATTCTAAAAAATTGGATTATCGGAAAAAAGATGAGATACAGAATAAATCAGCCACAAATGTCATGGCTTTAATATTTCTGCAGATTAAGTAGCAAAGATGGCTATTTAATTTAAGATAAATATAAACTTCATGGATTTTTTTGAATGTAGATGATTGTTGAAGATTACATATAGCAAAGTGGTTTCCAAAAAAAAGTCGCCTGTTTTTCGTGTGATTGCAATACAGGGCTCAAAAGAGACTTTCTTATAAAAAAAAAACTTTAACCCAGAGCTTTAGTTTAAAAATGAATTATTTGACCCATAAAATAGAGAATTTTTACTATAATATAACCATTTTGTAGTTTTACGTGATTTTTGGTATCGGGGAGTGGAGGGGAAGTTAAATTTTTCGGGGTTGGAATCTCTACCAATACACATAAAAATGTATTAATAATATCCAACTTCTACTTACAGCCCCGACTATTATCAAAAACCGAAAGAGGCAATTTGCTAGTGTAAAATATGAAAGGATATTTTGAATAACAGGGGGTTTTTCGGACGCGATAGTATTTGGCAAATTTCACTCAGCTCTTATTCGATCAGCTGACACGTCTCCACCTACCATTTTAATGGTGATAATCGAAACCATTTGACCATTTTTAAGGCGAACTCAAATATTATTGGCTCAATAGCTTTAATCAAAAGCCAAATCTCAAAATTTTCAGCATGCTTGATAATGTTGAGTGTTCAGGGAATTAGAGTTAATCCTCTGTAGGCTCCAAACTAATTTAGAGGTTTAATTTATTATTTTTATTCGGGCTGATCGGTGGCATGTCTAGTAGGTCTTGGATAAGCAAAAATTAAATATAGATCTAGATTCCATTGAATTGTAAAATGTGGATAATTATTTCAGTCTTCAGCCTTACGAGGGTTAAACTAGTAAAGTAGAAAGTAGGAAAAACTAGGAAATTCAGTAGATAGTCAAGGGCAAATTCTCTCTGTTTATCTTTCACGACAGAAAAAGGAGTTCCGATATTTGTGTTGAATTTTATTGGCTGCATAAAATAATATCTCATTAAACTGATAATTGATATAAAAAAAAAGCTCATACACTTCCAAAAGACCCCATTAGCTTACGTAATTCGTAAAGTATCCCCTTCAGGACTGTGCATAAATGGCAATCATATTCATTTTTACTGAATCTAAGCACTGTGATATATAATAGGATTAAATGTGTATCCATTACGTTACAGCAATCAAATAATCAAAGCGGAGAACCATCTGATTTGATAAATTAAATGTTGAGCGATAAGTCTAGTGAAATTTTCAGGGTCGATGAGGTAAATTTGAGACCATATCTAAACAAAAACATTGGTTTATTTATAAGAAGAAATCAACGATTTAATTAATCAACCAACTGTAATGGTTATATTGTTCAAATAAAGGAGTTGTTTAGTCGAATATATGTCCTGAAGGTTATTCAAGTTGCGCCCTAAAAAATTATCTCCCGAAAGAAGATAGCATTGGCTGCAAAATGATTATTGTGTCCATTTGCGGGTAACTAGAGGGATTTACATTTACCAATTAATCAAAGTTGAATATTAGCATACCAAATGATATATCGTATTACTGGAAAATATATATCTATTGGAGAAGTCTGGGTAATTCTGGTGATACTATTAGTGTTGCATTATAAAATAAATACTGAATGACATAAAAAATCAGACCCTTGAAAGAAACAGCGCATGGAGTTTAGGCAGTTTGGCTGATCCAGTGTTTGGGAGAGAGCCAAGCGAGTGCTTTTTCTTTTCAATTAGTGGCTAGAAACGAAATGATCGAGTTCTTATCTGCACTTGTTTATCCGAACCATTTTATTGGCCATGTTTTCATGTTTGGCCAATACTGTATATCTCATCAATAATATCCAATAGAAACAACTTGCTCGATTAGGGAGTATTTTAATGATTTTTTTTTTTTGGCTATTAGTTCAGTGCTTTGGATAAATATCTTATAACATCTTGTCGGCGATAAAGTGAATTCAAACAAAGAAAGTTTATTCTACTGACTCCGGATCGTTTTGAAAAAATGTTGAAAAACTGCACTAGATACTTGTCACCCGTAAGTTTTAAGCCTACTTTCACTTCATTTTTTGCTTTTCGATGGCTCGATTTTTGAAAAAATAAACTAATGCATCAGTAATTCCCACTAATATTGTTTTTATTTTATACGCGAATTTAGTCGTTCGGCTCCAGATTATACAGCTCAGTTTCCAACAAGTCTGTAGGATCTTACTCTGGCGTCAAGAATGAACGGGTATTTTACTTGCCATATTCTTATTCTCTAATATCGTTATTAAATTATGCTTTTATCATTTATAGGGAAATTACATCGCTACAATGATCCCTGGAGATGGTATCGGTCCAGAAATATCCCAATCTGTAGTTAAGATCTTCGAAGCTGCTAAAGTAATCTTTATAAACTGTTTTTATTGAAAAATTGCTACGTGTTTTATCAGTATTTTACATTGTATTATTATCCAAAACTTTAATTATAGGTCCCAATTGAATGGGAAAATGTAGAAGTCACCCCAGTAATGAAGGATGGTGTTACTAGCATCCCAAAGCCAGCTGTCGATTCTATCATGAAGACAAAGATCGCTCTTAAAGGTACTTCAAGACATACTCTTTTCTTTTTCCTCCTTCATCACCTAATATCTTATTTATTTTTTGTTTGAAGGTCCACTCATGACTCCAATTGGCAAAGGTTTCGTATCACTAAATCTGTTGCTAAGACGTACTTTCAATCTTTATGCTAACGTCAGACCCTGCAAAAGTATTCCTGGGTATGCCACATTATACGATAACGTCGATACCGTTTTGATCCGTGAAAACACTGAGGGTGAGTATTCCGGAATCGAACATGAGGTTGTTGACGGAGTTATGCAGTCCATCAAACTTATCACCTCCCCAGCTAGTCGAAGAGTAGCTAGATTCGCTTTTGAGCACGCTTTGGTAACTGGCCGCAATCACGTCACAGTTATTCACAAGGCTAACATTATGAAATTGTCTGACGGTTTGTTTTTACAAGCTTGTCTTGACATTTCCAAGGAGTACCCTGATGTAAAATTAGACAGTGTGGTTTTGGATCGTGCCTGTATGCAAATAGTAAAGAACCCCGATGTTTTCTCTTCTACCGTTATGGTTATGCCAAATTTGTATGGTGATATTTTGTCTGATATGTGTGCTGGGCTTATCGGTGGTTTGGGTTTGACTCCATCTGGTAATATTGGTAAGGATGCATCCATCTTTGAATCAGTTCACGGAACTGCTCCTGATATTGCCGGTAAAAATATGGCCAACCCAACTGCTTTGATTCTCTCATCTTGTATGATGCTTGAACACATGAATTTGGCTGAAAAGGCTTTCGCTATCAGGAACGCTACTTTAAACACCATTGCTGAAGGAAAGCACCTTACTGGTGATTTGGGTGGCAGCGCTACTACTACCGACTTTACCTCTGCAATCATTGCTAACCTTTAAACCTCTATATTGATTAGTGCCATTCATATTAGTTTAAATATACTATTACTTTTTTAAATGGAGTCTATTTAAAAAAGCTATTTTTTTATTTATTAATTAATTGTTTTATCAAGAACAAATAATGACTAGAATTTGTTTGTACAGGATTCTAAAATACATATTAAGTGAGTAGTGTAAGTAGATGGATTTTCGGGGTGCTTTTATCTTTCATTATGGTTTCTATCGAGAGATCGAGATAAGGTGCTAATATCGCCAGGAGGCTCGGGGGTGGATACAGTTTTTCGGTGACGAAAAATATTAATTTTTCGGAGCCCGTTAATTTCTGGGATATTTTCGGATAGTCTTCTGATATGACTGAATCCCACTTTTAGTCTGTTTCGGCGAGACGTAGGCTTTGGGGAACCTTCAATACTACTATCGGACCTATGCCCAGCATCCCCTACGTAGTAATGATCTTTAATTTTGCTGGTGGTTGTGGTGGGAGAGATGGTGGTTTCAAACGGGGTGATCAGGGTTTTCCCGCTGACGAGCAGATCATCGAACGGGATGTGGTTCCAGTTTCCGTTGGTTTTAATGATACACGATTTATCATCAAACTTTTTCTGGCTAGTAGTGGTGGTAAACGGGCTATTTGGGCCGAGCTTGAAACTGGCCAGGGCATCAGTGAGACTGGCTTTCCTCTTGTTTGTAGGAGCTGCATCTTTCTGCATCTGCTCAAGAGCAAGAAGTTCAGAATCTCTCCTCTCTTTTTCGGCATACTTGAAAATCTTTATCCTTCTATCGACTATATAATTATGGGAATGTGATGTAATATTAATTTTTTTTTTAAAATGTTGAAGGGGGGGGGGTGTACAATTGTTTGATATATATGCATATGTTTCTAGAGAGGATGTACTCTCCGCCAATTTTTTTTTGGGGATAAAGAAATCAAGAGAGATGGAGGATGTTGTTTACCGTTTTCAATGGACCCCTTAAAATCGATGAAAGTAGTACCGCCGTCCTTTGAAAAAATCCGGGGAAATACAACCATTTTCTTGAAAATGGCTCTTAATAGCTTCTCTTTTTGGAGTAGCCGGAAAAAAGATTCAAGGGTATGGAGCTGGACGTTTTTAGTGGCTTCGTATAGCAAAAAGTAGTTTGAAGTTCGCCGAATGACCAAATAAACAGCGGAAAGAACGGGGTTGGAATAGTCGGCACTTGTGGGACTATTCAGTATCACCACTTTGCCGCCACGCACGATTTTCTTGGACTCGATGATTTCAACAATACCGGCACGTGCTTTTTGCAGCAAGGATGCGGAAGCGGCAGCAGCAGCGATGGTGGCGGAAGAGCCCGTCCGGCTGTCGAAATAGGCACCACTACCACTGTTTTTGTGTTTTGAGCTTGAATTGCGCATTTCGGGTGCGATTTGAGCGAGCAGCACGCGGCTCTCACCCAATTGTTTCGTGAGCTCTTCAAGAGACATTTCTATTTCATAATATAGAATCCCGAGAGGGAGTAGATCACCGACTGTTTTCTCTATACCCTCGTATTTAACAATACCGTCTGGACGTCTCGCACTCGTTAATAGCATGGCTATTAGTTCGTCTAGGAATACAGATAGCGCTCGCCTCAGCATATCTTCCAATGCGTACCCCTCATTTTTAAAAATATCTTCCAATTTCTCGAGGTAGTCGAGTTCTTTATTTTTTTTCAATCATTATCATATAATAGCAATAATAATTATTATTCCTAGGAAAAAACCTCGAAATAGCCGGATTTAAGAAAACGGTTGATAAAAGGATGTAAATTTACCTAAATCTAAATCGTACTGGTTTTGCATATCTGTATTTAGTTTTTTTATGTATGGATTTTTACATAAAGTTTCGCCCAGGAAATTGAGCGTTGACCACGTTTTTACTTGCTTTTTCTTTCTTTCCCAAATTTAGTTTGAATATTATGTCTAATATACCAAAATAAAATCCCTGCAGTTGCATCGATTGTGCTATATAAAGTAAACACACACACACTTGATTGTAAAAACAAAAAAAGGTCTGTTTCTAAATTTCTAGAAAGTAAGGGTGTTATATTCTCGTAGAAACTATGCTTTAGGTTAAGTATGAATAAAACCAATGACTTTATTTCGAGAATCGTAGTTTCAATAAAAGGGGGTCATTTAAAATGTTATTAAATATATAAAGGATGAAAATGAGCATATAATCCACCAAAATTTTATGCAATGACTAAAAGCTTTGCACTGTTAGCCAATAAATAGGATCATACAAACATAAATCAGCCAATTTGTCGCATTTTATATTAATTTTTTTTGCAAGAAAGCCTCTATGAGTAGAGAAAGCGATCTTTTTACAAACAATAGTCCTTTTCCGGTGAAAGAGATTTTGATAAACAAACAGTAATTGACCAAACCTTTTTTATATTTCTTGAAAAGGATTATCGGGATTCCCAAAATTTTGAGTTTTGAAAAAATTAAATAAAATATGTCCTTTCTTACCTGACATATACTCGCCATCCCTATAAAATTTACCACAAAGTATACGGCATTTACAAGAAGTTTGGGCCTGCTATCATTGGTTTTGGGCTTAAAATAGTGATAATAAGTATTAATTCGCCAATTTTCTGTAACCATCCTCTTTATTTTGTGAGGATTGTGTCGATTATGGGTGAAATTACCATATACAAATATGAAATCAAACAAGTAAAAACCATTATCACTAAAGCTTTATCTAAATCCGAAATTTGGGCTTCAATGGATGAAATAATCAGATCTATTTTAAAAAAAAGATTGGGGTTCTACTCCCTCCTGAAAAAGACCATCATTTTCAAAATGGAACAGGTGGCGTGTGATCTTTGTTGTGTCTAAACCAACATCGCTTGTCCATAGATTCCAGCAGTCACATAACTAGCCTGGTTTGAAATTGCCCATTTCAGCTACAGGAGTTAAAAAATGGCAATTTATTCTTAGAACTTTTATTAGTAACCATTTGCAATTGGTGGAACGCCTTTAATCATCCAGTTGGATTTTGGTGATTTTTAGTCCTCAGGGTCCCCACTGTAAATTTAGGACTCTATTTAAGGTTAGACTTTAAAAGCATTAATCAACCTTAATCTGCACAGCCAACTATTGTCTCTTAATTTCAGAAAAGGATTAGCTAATGATTTTTAAATAAACTGAATACCACTGGCCCAGAATTTAAATTCAATATCCAAAAATCCCTCTTACCGTAAAATTAAACAAGTTCTATTTTTGGAATATGATTTCGGTTGGTAAGATCTGTGTATCGATTTATTCGTCGAATGCCGGCCAATATAGGAGTCTATTTTCAATCATGAAATTTTGAAATGCCGTAATTCGACTAATATCGTAAATTTCCAACCAAATTCTCATTGGTGCAACAGGATTAAAGCAAAAAAAAATAGCAGCTTTCTACTCCTCACCACTTCGATCCGATCAGCATACAGTCCATATTTATCTTTAATGTAACAAAATTTATAATTTTCGCTAATTAATAAGGTTGTAAATTGTTTGCGATTTGTCCAATATATCTGGATTTTGACTATTTTCGGATATGGCTATTATAATTTCTGGGAAATATTTTCTGTGTGCAAACATTTGCCGTAAATGCAAATTTTTCCATCCCATCAGAGAGTGGGCTGTTAGCACTGGTTTATCGAGTGGCTTTTTTATTTTATTTTTCCAGATTTGCATAAATACTTTTATGGTGAAAGAAGTATTTATCAGTTTGGACTTTTTTCCCTTTAGTTGACTTCAAATCAATGGTATTCCTCCTTTGATTTCATTAGGAACCATATCTCTAATTCATACGAAGGTCTACGATACTGCATTACACTACTAAATACACTTTTGCATATTCTGAAAAGAATCTCTAAATCAAAAATATAATTTTCATAGCCAAAAAGACGGCTCAATTTGCAATATGATCCCAATTAGAAAATCAATTATACCCCTGTTCTTGGTTTTGTTTTTACAAACCAATACAGTACACGCTGGAGGTAACCCCCTCATCCCCAATCTACTGATATCTGTTATGTTAATCTAACCTTTTTCTTTTTAAAAAAAAATTCTTTGGAAAAATCGTTTTAGGTTTTTTCGATTTCTTAAATTTCTTAAATTTTAAGACCGATTCAAATCAGCCCTCAACCCACTCAATTCAAGGCCCCACTTCAACCGTTCAAAGAACCCAAAAGAACCCACCCATACTAAACACCGCATTACAAACCACTTCTTATCCTGTTTATAGTGAAATAGATAATACAAATACACTCCTGCAACAAGACGTCGTTTCAATTCATTTATCGTCTGATGTAAAAGTATCTGGTCAAGGAATATCTGATAAAATAATTCAAGAAACCATCTCTATACCGAATAGAGTTTCTATCGACGGTACCAAGAATATCTCGGATCAAATCACGATTTTATCTAATCAAAACATAGAAATCGTACCACAAACAGATCTGGTTAATGATCCTACTTCAAATATAATCTATTCAGTCCCCATAAATGCAGAACCTGATACCCATCCCTCATACTTATCCGACCAGAGAACAACTACTGTAGAGCTAAATCAGCCTACACAATTGCATGGTGCTGCTCTAGAAAAGCAAGCTTTAATTTCCCTAACTCCAACAGATTCAAACTCTGAAAATGTCGCTGATGAATTACTCGTGCAAAAACCACAACCACCTCCCACCCATAAAGGATTATTAGAAGATTCTTCCATAAAGGATACTATATTGGACATGATTGGTTACATTAATTCAGTAAAACCATTAGCTCCTCATAATCATCATGGAGACACTTTCCTCCACTCCTCCGAAGTTCCTTTACAGCAAGATTCGAATGATATCCAATCAATTCATGGTAATAAAGATCTCAACGAAGAGGTGGATCCGACTTTGAAATTTAAAACTAGTGAATATGTATCCCCTGGCCCGACTGGGAATTCAGAGTATCATCCCAGTCAAACTTTGGACATGAATGAGTATAATACCACTTATGACCAAGAACATTTTTCTATTTTGGAACAGGTTCCAAATGATGATAGCTACTCTCCATCAAATACCATTCAAGATGACCATGTAAATAATAAAGAAATTGCCGTTACAAATGTGCCAGAGAATTTTGAAGATGACTCATACACCGAATCACAAACTGGTTTGGATGAGCTCCCTTTGTCTGATTTCCAAGAAAACTCGACTGAAGAAGTGACGTTTCTTACTATACCAGATTCTGCGGATAATAATAATCAGCCTCCAGGATACCCAGAAAAATACTTCAAAGGGAACTCCAAGCCTTACTTAACAAAAGAAGACTATATTGTTAAAAAGCTTCCATTAATCAAAAATTCTAGTATTGATAGTATACAAAGTTTTGCCGGTCAAATTGAACTTGGAGATGAAGATTCAAATATGTTTTTCTGGCTTGTAAAAAATATAACAAACACCAAGAATCAGGACTCTTTGCTTATATGGTTAAATGGAGGTCCTGGTTGCTCCAGTATGTACGGCTTGTTTTTAGAAAACGGGCCGTTTGAGTTCACAACTGGTGGCTATATCCGCACTCGTGAATATTCATGGACTAGGCAAGTGGATATGTTGTTCATAGATCAACCGTTCGGTACAGGGCTTAGCACCACTCCAGTTTCCAAATATGTTTCCGATTATGTGCAGTCGAATACAAAACTGACCGACTTTTTAAACAAATTCTTTGCTATATTCCCAGAATACAGCGGAAGAAAAATTATTTTGGCCGGAGAGAGTGACGCTGGAAACTATTTGATAAATTTAGCAAACACAATTCTCTACGGTGGCAATTCTTCTGATACTTCTGGCTCTACACACAGCACTGGTGGAGAATTAACGTCAAATATCAACTTGCATAGAGTAATGATCGGAAATGGATGGATTGATCCTTTGAGCACTTATGAATCCTATGAACCCTTTCTAGACAGTCGAGGCGTTTTGGATGGACCAACAAGAGATCTTATGAAAAGCAAAACCAGAGATTGCGTAAATTCCTATAAAATTGAAGGATTTGCGTCAGTCAGATCCGGAATCTGTGGTGGAATCATGAACCACTTCTTCAATATGAAGGTTGGATCTGGCCAGTGTTACAATGTTTTCAATGTTGACTTGCTCGACTCGAGGCCCGACTGTGGAAAAAACTATCCTCCTGAGACATCTTTCATGACTGAATATATGTCTCGACTGGATGTTCAAGTTGCTTTGAATATTAAACCCGGCAAGTCTACAAAAGAATGGGTGAAATGTAGTAATGAAGTTTTGAATTCTTTTGAATTTTCAACTACTCGTGCTTCAGTCTCACTTCTTCCAAAATTGACTGAAAAGGTTCCAGTCTTGCTGTTTGACGGAGACAAAGATATAATTTGCAACTCTCTTTCTCACGAAATAATGATAAGCAGAATGGATTGGGGCGGTGCCAAAGGCTTTACAAATGTCAAGGATCGAAAAGATTACTCTAAATGGGATCTCAACGGCAGGAGTGTTGGGATTTTTAACACCCAGCGCAATTTGACTCATGCAATATTGTTCAACGGTAGTCATATGGCTAGTATACAGGAGCCACTCGCTTCCCTTGAAATGCTTACAATATTTGCAGGTCTTGACTACGATAATGTCCGAGAACTGTTTACTACCGACTCTGGGTTTTTGGGATACAATATCGCCAATTCCACTGTAACTATGAAGGATAAAAATCTCGAAAAATCCACTACCGAGGTCATCGCTGTTGATAATCCTGATATTTGGAAGAGTTTGGCTATGTTGCTGATTGTGGTTGGAGCTTTGGGCCTTGTATTTTATTTACTTCACAGACATTTCGGCAACAGATTTTCAAAAGAATCGTTTTCTAAAGTTGTATCTGAAACTGATGAGGATGGAAATATTTCCACCCTTCCCAACGACCCGACTTCAACATCTAATTCCTACATGCTGCATCCCGTCTCATCCAGTAGATCAGATAGTAGAAAAGAAAATCAGCAAGGTGAAGTAAACGACTCCGAATCTCAGACTCTTATGGTCGATGATGGTATAAACGATCAAACAATTTCAGATGAAGAATTTTCGGATTCGGAATTTGATTTTAATGAAGTTTATTTAACTCATTAATGAACACTAGTAGATTTTCTTCGACATCTTTTAACCTTCATCTATGTTTCTTTTTCCTTTTTCTCTTGGATGAAATTCCTTTGATTGGCTGTTTAACTTTGATAAATAGAATTTTCTAATTTGTAAAAAATCGGGCAACAGGTTACTTTATGGGCATTAAAGGATCTAAAGTTATATATAATATTTTTAATGTTATGGTTTGGTTTGGTTTCGTGTTTCAAACATTTAATTCCTTTCTCTTTAAATCCCAATTCAAATTTATCAATAAATCAAAGTCCTGAAGAATTTCTAATACATAAGGATATTTTTCTGTTTTTTTCCAGAAGGTACTCAATCATTAGATTTCGGCTCGAAAAGTGTGGATAAGAATACGAATTAATTTATTTTTAATTAGGGGTCTGTGGTTTGTAATACCTCTAAACAAGACACTCGAAAAGCCTGTTCAAATTTTTACCGTATAATAGTAGTGTTGTTTTGATCATAATTTTACTTGATTTAAATTTAAATAACAAGAGCCTTTACTAATTAAATAGGCTCTGAAAAGTTTTAAATAAAAAATTTATATAGAAAAAAACTAATTATAAAATGTTGAATATAGTAAAAATAAATTATAAAAGTCCACGTGATTACATAATTATCAAAATAAAAAATGGTTTTATAGAATAAGAAATAAAAACCAATACCATATTATTATTATTATTTAGGGTTATATATCCTGTTTATTTATTTTAGAAGATCAAAAATATTATTTAATAGCACCCTGCGAAACTTTAAATTTCCGTAAATAACGTAGAAAAAAACGATTCTGTTAAAAGCCTTTGTATTAATATATACCGCATATACTTCTTAAATTTAAAAAATATTTTTCTTTTTTCTTTGATTATATTTAATATTTAATTCAAATTAAAAATAGCTTTTTCATATCACTTGAATTGTACTTAGTAGTTCGCATATTACACTTAAATAATAACTACGTATAAATGCATATTCTTGTAAATATTAAGGATTTCCAAAATTAAATACATTGCTTTTTATAAAATCTTTGTCAATAACCATTTTATAATAAAGAAATGGAATTAAATTATAAGTTCTATCCCCAATTTTTTTAATTTTATACTAAACCCCATTTACTCCTTGAATTTATTCTAATTATAAAAGCAAGTCGGAAAATTTTTTTCGCTATTAAATTACAAATATATATATTTATTTATATAATCCGAATAATTTGTGAATTAATATGATAAAATAATATTTTATATTCATCAATGCTGTTTTCTTTCCATAATTCAAAAAATCAAGTTATATGGATTAATTGTTATACATATATTTATAATTCAAATATCAAAAATTAATTTTTTTAAAAAAATAAGCATAATATTGAAAAAATAAAGTAAATAACCCAAGATGAAAATACGTATACAGTTTAAAAAAATTGAAAAAAATATTAAAAATTTTTCTGTTTAAATTTATCTTTGTTATCACACAGAGTTTTTTTAGGAATTTAATACAAAATAATGCTCTTTTTTGGGGCTTATTGTGAGTTGAATTTTCAAGGTTTGAATTTCATTAAAAAATTTTAAAATATGGAACCTAATTTCATTTTATTCTTTGAAAAAAGAACATTAAATTGTAGTATTAAATAATTTATATACACACAATTTTTTAACATTAAATTTTCAATATCAAGCAAATTCTTAATTTGATATTTAATTTAAAACATTTGAGGGATTTTTTTTTTCTTTATTTTTATTGAAAGTAAGAAACTTTGGAATAATATCCCAATATAACGCGAAATTATTACTATATCCAAAATACTCCATCTTATTAAAATGTATTTATAATTAAATTTTAAAAAAGAAAATCGATTATAAAATATAACTCAATTTATAAATTTATTTTTACCACAAAAAATTGAATTCTTTATTTTTTGATTATGTTGAAATCAATTAATTTTTAATTTGTAATTTTATTTCAAATTTATCCGTATTAATTAATTTAATACAAATGAATTATAAATAAACAAGAATAAATTTAATACAATAAAAAAATATATATTATATTTAGCTTAAATTTTAATTGAATGTCGTATAAAATTCATTAAATTTATTTTTCTTGAATCTAAGATGTAACATATATAAAAGAAAAGAAAAAAAAGATTTTTATATTTAGCAAAAATGGTAGTTTTTCGTTTCATGGTATTCAAATTTACTATCAATATGGAAAATATTTATTTATATATAGACTCTATTGGGATTTATATTTTTGTCGTAAAATAAGTAGTTTATCATAAAGTTAAACTTAAAAAGATAAAAATAATCATTGGTAAATTTCGATTTGAGCGCCAATTAATATATATATATACATATTTATTTATTAATATATAAAATATTTCAATTATTTTTCAAATTTATTATAATAAAGGACTAAAAAAATTAAAATTTATTCAAAAATAGTATCCCTACTTAAGATAAATAAAATTTTCTTATTTTTTGCAAGATTTTCTCTAAATCAATAACGATATTCCAACCCCCCCCCCCTCCAAAAAAGATATTTTTATTCTTATATAAGATCTTTTTAAGAGGTTTTTCTTGTTTTATTTCTTTAAATTCATCTTATTTAGAATAAAAAAGCCAGTTATATTTGATAAATATTTAATGCCATGCTTAAATGTGTTTTATCGAAGAATTTTTTTAAAAAAATACTTAAAATTCATACATATTTTCTTTCTTATAATTGTTGTGATTTTGAATATTTAATCGTCAATTTTTTGTGAAAGAAATTCATATAATCAAATAATTTCAAATTCTACTATTTAAATAATATTATAAATATCCGTAAATAATATATATTATAAACTAAAAAGATAAAAAATAAATGATATTTATTATTTATTATTTATTTTTTTGATATTATTTCTTTTAAATAATCAAAGATTGATTTTAGGTTGAAGATTTTCTAAGTATTTTTACTGGAAAAAACATTTAAAATATCCTTACTCTTTAATAAAATAAATTAAATTAAAAAAATTGTAATTCGCATGGCTTATATATGTACAGAAAACTTTAAAATATTCTTTTAAAAGAAATGCGTGGAGAACTTGTAATAAAAAAAATTCTAGATACCATAATGATTTCATGTCAAAGGAATTCAAATATAACGATATTTATGTATCTATATAAAAATATCCAAAATTATATATTCATGTATAGTTTTTTTTGATTATTTTAAAAGTTTAAATTTATCATTATTTCTAATAACTGTATGTGTGGAGTTTAATTCTAAAAAATAGCTTTTTATTATAAATAAAATTAAATTAAGAATTTCGGATACAAATTAAATGATTTTTTGATAATCCTTTTAAATTTTTGAAGATTATATCCTTAATATTTTTTGATAATTTGGGGATTTATTTTTTATTTTTGAATAAAAAATATCAATTAAAAATAATTAAGTGTGATTATAAAAAATAATATTTATAAGTACATGATGAACCCATGATGTACAATTTAATAATTTCCCGTTGAGACTAGCTTCTATTTAATGGCTTTTTGAGGTTTATTATAGCCAGTAGATTCGAATTTCCGCCAAGAAAATTTATTCTTATTTTAAAAACAAAAACAATTCAATCTGCTAGATTTGGATTTATTTTTTTAAAAAATATATATTATAGTAACATTCGGTTTTTTAATCATGTTTTTATTAAGATATTGTATTAAAATTTCATGACTTATTTTCATATATTAATCCTTTAGATATTTTTTTTACCATTGCTTTGCTTCTAAAAATTATCTGGTTGCAAAAAAAACATTTTAATTCTGATTAATTAAGAATAAGGCTTAAAAAAAATCCATAAATAAACAGAAGATCTCACAAAAATTTGCATGAATATTATTTATCACGAAATTAAAGATACAATCTATTATTAAAATATTTTAGAAAGCTGATGGACAGTTATTGGAATAGCTTTATCTCTTGCTCTTATATTAATAATAATAAATTTTTAAAAGCTTTAATATGAATTGGAATTTTTAAGTAGGGGCGGAGTTAATATCCCTAACAGGCATATATCATATTAAGCTTGGATTTTTTTCTCTACCTTTTTAAAATATTTCCATAATTTTTAAAAGAAATAAATTGATTATAGAATGTTAGAAATGGAATGGGATCACAGTTTTAATATTATTTTCAAACCTTTTAAGCCTGTTTAATAACAAAAAAAATCTTTTATTTTAAGTTTTAAACCCCTTATTAATTACAATATTATCAACTAATATGAGTATTTATCATATTTACTATTGAATAATCCCGAATTAATATGATAAAGTCTAATTTCTTAGGAATTTTTAGTTATAAATCAAAGAGAGAAATTAAAGAGCATTTTCTATTTTATTTTTTTTATAAATTCTTAATCAAATCTCAAATTTCATATTAAATCATAATACATTTTTTTTAAAAAAAAAAATGTAATATTGAATGAAAAAAATAACTGAAGACGGATTAAATACCAGTTTTTAGTAATAAAAATCACTTTAATTAAAAATACCATCAATGAAAATAAATTAAAAACATAATGAAAACATACAGGCATCATACTCAAATATAAAAAACGATATATATCAGAATAGGCCATATATTTTTTTCAAAAATGTACACCATATCGGAATTTTATTATTATTATTTATAAATAACAGGGATGAAAATTCTTAAATTTATATCCCTGGAAATAAACTCAATATCTAGGGACTTTCTTTTTTAAATAAATTTAAAAGATAAGAACATATTCATAATGAAAATTAGCTACATTATTTATAAATTTGAAGAAAAATACATTTATTTAAAATATAACATAAAAATTTCAAGAATATCTTAATATTAATGAATAGCCTAGCATAATTAATATTAATCTTAAATATAAAATCAAAGATAAAAATGTAATATTATTTTATATTTGGGCAGAGATTCACTTGATTTTTTTTTAATTACAACTGCACACTTGATATACTCCATTTTTGTAAAGTTTTAATTAAAATAAAATAAGTAGGAAAAATTACTTAATGCGTTTATCGTTAAATTTGAAATAATAAATACGTTTTTTTTAAATTAAAATTTTCACTATTATAAAAAAAATTGATCTTAGATAATTATTTGCACTAAATGGGATAATTTTTATCTTATTTTTTACAATACCAATTTTTTCGCTGGGTTATTGCAAAATTTAATTTTTTTACTGAATTTCCGAGCTTTTTATTATTTTAGTAGAAAATTTTCGTTTAAATATTTTATAAATTAAAATGATATTATATTATAGATATAATAAGCACTAATAAAATTATTTATATTTTTTAATAATATATTTTAAGAAAAACCTTATAATTATATAAGAAGTATATATATATATATATATTAGATAATATCTTGATATTTTTTCTAAAATTTTATATTAGATAAATTATTAATCGTGTTTTTTTAAATATGGAGCCAAAAACTAAAATGAGCTGCATTATTGAAGAAAATTGATACAACTAGAATTTTATTTCAATCATTTCCAAAAAATTATATTTTATGAGGTAAAAAATAGCCCATATTTATTATTTTTCTAGTATGATTTTTCAATGAAAATCTTACATTTAGCAGTTTTAAAATAATCATACATAATTTAAGTGTGTTTTATTATTTTAATTTATGAGAGATACTGCTAGTAAAAAAAAAAGAATTTTTATTTAAATTGATAAAAAAAAACGCAAATAGGATATATTTTAAATCATTATTTATTTTACTGCTTTATTCTTTTGGTGGCAAAAATAATTGTAATTTCTTTTAATAAAAATTGAAAATATAATAGAACATATATGTACATTAAGTAAATAAAATCTATATCTACGAAAATCTAAATTTTAAATTTAATAGTATTTGGGTTTATTTTTACCACTATCAAAAATTCTTTTTTTATAGTATAACATGGACTTTAAATATTATTTTAATACTCATATTTATTATTATTTTGAAATCGTTGGTTAATATCGGTGAATATTAATTTAAACTGCAAAAAATATAAGAATACAGCACGTGATTTTATCTTATATTAGATATCACCCTATAACAACCATAATTTTAAAATATCAGTAACAAAAAGAAAAATAGCCAATAAAAAAGTGTTTATAACATTCATTAAACCCATCGAGGTCAAGAAATTTTATGTGAAAAATTTCCTAACTATTTAGCCTATTAGAAACCAAATCAAAATATATTTATTAATAAAACCGTTAATTTTTATAAAATTTAACTTTTTAAATAAAAATTTTAATAGAAAATCATTATTAGGAAACTTTTTGTGAAGTTTGATTTAGGTAAATTGGAATTAGGTGAAATTTTCATTAATGATAACAATTCATAGTAATAATATCATTTTCTTAGGATAAGTGTCATTAGAATTATTTTTTATTATAAACAAAATATTAATAAAAATATGTTAATAATTTATTAAATCGTTTTTTACGACATTTTTAAGTCATAATTTTTTTTTTTTTTTAAAGGGAATTTATAATTTTTAAGTCATAAAAGACCTTATTTTCACTAAATTCAGATTATTTGACATTAAATACCTTTTTTTTTATAAAATCTCACAAAGAGCTATTTTAAAAAAAAAATCAATCAATTAATTTGACCAAATAGAAAATTGGAAAAGGGGAATTCAATCTTAATTAAATTTAAAAAAAATAAGACTTTTTGTTTTTTTACAAATAAAAGGATTAAAATCACATTTTAGTACAAAATTATGAATCTAGATAAAAAAAAAAACACTTTTTCAAAATATTTGGATAAAATGTGTGTTATAAGTCAATAAAAAATTATTTTTGATTCAGAAAACATAAAAATCACTGTATTTTTTTTTAAAATGGCCTTTTTTTGGACCTGTGGCCTTTAGAAAGATACATTTCTAATATTTTTTTTGAAATTTAAAAAAATACGGAAGGATATTCGATGTTAGAATTCGCAATATTAAACACTTAAACTACTGAAATTGTGGATTACTCAACAAAATGGTGCATTTTTTGATGTTAGCTATATAAAAAAGATGTCATTGTTTTAAATTTATCTCAAAGACATTTTTTAAAGATCTATTTAAACGTGGTTACCAGGGTCATCTTATTTAAAAAAATTAATCTGACTCAGTTTATAAGTTATAATAATTTATATTAAACAGTATAGATTGTTAAATTTATCAAAACCAACAGGAATGATTTATATTTGGCATTTAAAGACTCTAGATACTATAAGAAATAAATTACCATAAAAAATGAAAACACTCACTGGGGATTTACAATCAAAAAACGTATGGGTTTGAATTAATACAAAATAAAATCCACGCCTGGTGATAGTACTTAAGAAAATGACGAATTGCCTATTTTTGAGCCTTTGGAGGCTTTAGATGCAAAAAATGAACCTTTAAAGAAATGCGCTGAGAATTAAATTGAAAAGCCGTCGGTTATTATATGAGAGATTCTAAGACAATTCAAAAAGAATTTTCTTATATAAAATTCTGGAAAAAAACTCAAAAAAGACGATAAACTGTGAAATATTGAGGAAAAATTCTATGTGAACAAATATTATGGAAAAGCTGTTCGAAATTTCGGCTGAAAAATAGGTTTTACTAAGCCATTTTTTAAAATATATATTTAAATATATTCGAAAATACTCTAAACAAGATCATTGTTTTTTATAAACGCCAGAACTTGGAGACTTTGTATGATTCAGACGAATTTTTATCTGATTGTACATTTAAAGCATTACCATATTTCTTTTATCTCGCATTTAGAATTCATGGGAAAAAGGAAAATATAAGATCGCATCTTTTTTAATTTATACTCCAAGACAAACTCAAAAAAAGCTATTTATTAGCAATGGATGCAGTTTATAATTATCACATCAAAAAAGTTGTAACAAAGACCCGTATAAAATGAACTATTTTAATTTTTGCAAATTCCATTATTTATCAAAAAAGTGAAATTTTCTCTGCAACATATATATTTCCATCCTTTTTTTTGCTTGGTTCAAAATTTATACAGAGCTGTTTAGATATTCTAAATTCGAAATAGGTTCAATAAAACAGTAGAGAAATTTAAAAGACAAACATTTTATCAAACAATTGAACTATTCTTTGAAACTACTCAGGTTTTAGGCATTTTATTTGAGGAAATCTTTTCAAGTGAGAAAAATATCATAATTCATTTAATAAGCTATTTCGGCGAGAACTTATTTTCCGGTACGACTTTTAAAAAATTAAATTTTTTTTTGATCTGTAAGGAATAACAAAAAACTGTATAATCATTGTTATTCTGCAATGAAAACACGATAAAAGATTATAAACCACACATAAACCTGGCCAATCAGGGTTTATATTGTTTTTGTGAGAAAAACGTTCTCTATTTGGGGGGTTTTTCTCTATAATACAGAAGAAACAAATGGAAACTGAAAATATTATCAAAGGTTTAGATTTATAATGAAAATTTAAGAGTAAAGAAAAAAGTAGGATATACACTCTCAGAATATTCAAAGAATAATTTTGAACTGAAATTCTTATAAAAATTAGAAATAGGCTAAATTAACGCTAGGGTGACTGCAGTCATATGATTATAATTTAACTATTAAATTATTTAATTTATAAGAAATCAGAAAAAATATTACCTATATCTTTATTTCTTGGGAAATTTGATTTAAAAAATCTAATTTATCAATTAAGATTACCAAAATTACCGTTTTTCAAAAAAATATTACCCATGTCAATTTTTTTTAAAAATTTTGGAATCGGATATTTCGCATGAAATAAAAGAAAATTATTTTTAAATCTATCGATTCATGTTTTGATCAATCAGATACAAGAGGGAAAAGCTCTATAGGAATGTAAATATCTGGTGGTCTATTATTTCAAAATCATTTCAAATAATTAAAGCGCAAAAAACGTGAAATAAATAGTCAGATTTTTTTTTAAAGGTTAGATGATAAAAAACGGCAAAATTAACTCAAAAGCGATCATTTTAGGCAAAATAAATTAAAATTTATTCTAATCTTATCAACTTAGACATGATAGTGACAGATTGTGATTTTCACTGTTTAAAACCTGTTAAATAGCTCAATGCGTATTTATTAACCCTAAATAGAATCCAATAGTTCTTTTTTACGTGATAGAGAAAATTAAACAGGTATTTTCGCTTCTGCTGTCTATTCTCAATTATATTGTTAATATCAAAGAGTTTTATTTTGTAATGAAAAACTAAACGCCAATAAAATGGAATATTTCTTTCAATTTCTATCAGATTTTTATAAAATTGGTTTAATATAAAGATAGATGTATATTTTAGCTAAATAATATCCGATGGAAAAGAAAATTATACTAAATTTTTGATAATTTATCATCGGGATAATATTTTTTTATAATATTTGACTTTAGATAAAACCATTAAGATTGAGATTTTCAAGATATGCTGGTGTTAATTTGGCTCTGATTCGATGCCGGAAAAGTTCAATAAATTTACTATTAATTGGATGTATTTGAATATCAATTTTTGTTAATAAAATGGTGAATATTAATAGGGAATAACATTTCCTTTAGGATAACTGATAAAATTTAAAATTTTCTGGTTTAATTCTTTTATATATCATTAAAGCATAAAAAAAATATCCAATAATGTGATTTATTTATAAATAAAACACTGTAATTTTTTTTCTCTAAAATCTCTCTTATTATGGCTCAGTTAGAAATATGTTTGCAAAAATATTTTAAAAATAAAAATCTAATGAATTATATCCACGTTTATTTATAAAACTTTATTTCTTTTCATTTTGTGTATAATAGGTTTTGTATACAATATAGCCTTATTTTTGTGGTTAATAAAAAATAATATGTATAGAGTTTATATAAGGTCTAATAATAATGCATATCAAACAGTCTAAAATAGGCAAGATGTTTTTTTAGATTGAATAAGTAATTTAAGGATAATAATTTTCCTTTTTTTGATTAATTAAATTAGATTGAAATAAGTATATTTCAATCCTATGTAAAATGTGAATGTGATATATCGCATCAGTTACAAATTTATGCGATATTTTTATCAAATCCTCATCTACCAAATACAAATAATTTATCTAATTTTGAAATAGATAGCGAAATTTCTGATCTAGGCTTTCCTGTGACTCGAAATGTGAAATAGTTTAGATCGGAAAACGAACAACTTGATTTTTGTTATATTTTATCAATTTTTTAAATTTTTGTATTACATATTTAAATAAAAAGGGTAAAAAGTATTTAAATATTTATACTGTTATTTTTTTAAATTTTAATTGGTCTCCATATTCGAACAATATCTTGTATGAGTGTTATCTTAACGAAATTTAAAATTTTATTCTTTGAGAAGAATAGTATGCATGCAAGCATTCTTTATTTTTTAAAATGTATCTAAATGTAAAAAATCATCAAAAAATTCACGAAACTGCGGCTTCAAATATAAAAAGGAATTTTCTTCATACATGTTATAAATTTTATCAAATATATTACAAACTTCATTTTTAATCAATGATACAGCATTTTCTGTCATTATTGTAAGTTTTTTTGAATATTATATAAGACAAAAAATACATTTCTCGTTTTTGGAAAATTTAAGAAAATAAATAACGGATTTTTCCAACTCGGATATTTCGTTTTATCTGATTTTTTTTAGCATTGGATTCATGTTTTCGTCACAGTCCCTTGTAATTTTTATTGTTACGTTCAAAAAACTCATAATGTTTTTTATCTTCAAATTAGTGTAATTTTCTTTAATTTCCCTGTTGTAACGCTCCAAAAAATTGTTAGTGGAAGGTAAAAATACAATTTATCCTTTACAACAAGAATCTTTATTTTTTATTTTCTTAATTTGAATTTCAAGTTCCAAAAAATTAGACCACTTTTTGATGATACTTTTTTTTTCTTTTTCGATTAAATTTTTTTTTATGATGAGTTGCATTGACTTTACATTATTGCGTATTTTGTCCCTTAATACTGTGGAAGCACTCTTAAGTACCTTTAATATATTTTTTGATATGCTAAATCAGCAATAACTCTTTTATTTACGAATCTTATATGGAACACTGCATTGTTGATTTGATTTAAAGGTTCTGATATCACGGTGTTTTCACTCATTCAAGATTATTTTTTTTAGCTCTTGAACATCACCATCAAAGTCCAGGAGTATAATTTCTTTGTATCACTACTCACTACATATATTGAAACCGGATATATTTTTTGGTTCTTATCTGAAATTACTGTTATAATAACTGGATAATTTCCTTGAATTAATTTGAAAACTAAACATAAATTAAATTTTTTTGCAACTGATAGTAGTTTTAAAAAAGTTTTCAATTTTAAAAAAGCTCTAATATTTTTATTTCACTGAGTAGGATGCTAGATATGGATCTCCAGTAAAGTAATTTGATTTTAGTGTTTTGCATATTCCAAAAAAAATCACCCAAAGTTGTTTTTTTATTGTTTTTGATTTTTTCTTTCCTCATATTGTTCCTTAAAGTGCTATAAATGTTCTTAATTCCAAAATTTAAACATTAATTTTTTCAATATGTCATATATGTTTGCAGATTTATGCTCGAAAATTTCAAAAATAAAATTTCTTTTTTGATATTTACTCCCTCCTTTCTTATAAAATTTTTTTATGCATAAACTTTATAAAAGATAAAAATTTTCCATATTAATAACTCCAATATTTCAGTGGTGATTTGCAACCTTAATCGGAACTATTAATACAATAATAGATAGTTTAATTTTATTTATTAAGATTTTTTGAATAGTATTTTTTTCGGGAGTTTAAAAGTTCGAAATAAAAGGAATTATCCACCAATTCCAGTGTTTTTTTGCTGTAAATTTTCGTTATCAAAGCTAATATTACCGAATATATTGCAAGAATAAGTGATATATTATGAATTAAAAATGGATATATTTCATTTATTTTTGTTTTTTGTACCAATTCTTATTTATAAAAATTTCAATCCGGAAAAATAAAAAAAAACTATATCTAAAGGAACATTTTCTAGAACAAAATAAAAGAAAATATTAAGGCCCAGATTAATTTTTGAAATATAGTAAGTTCACGATAGGATGGCTTTGTGTAAAAATTAAAAAAAATTGTCATTTTTTAGCGTTTTAATTTTCACATTAGACAGGTTTTAAATATCTAGTAACACAATGTGGTATTATAATGTCTAAATAAATACAATTTGAATCAATTTGGGTTTATTTTGCCTAAATTGGCCGTTTTTGACTTTATTTAAATACTTTGTTATAAATTCATAAATTAAAATTAAAAAAAATTCAAAAAATGGTGTGCTCAAAGTCAAAAAAATCGCTTTTTGACCAAAATCCATTTAATAATTTCTGATTTGGTCAAATTGCACTGTGCTAAATGATCCGAAATTTTTCAATATATTTTCACTTCTCTTAAGCCCAAAAACACCTTTAATATATGCATAGATAGTGCTATTTACGCTAAATTAGAGCATATATGGAAATAATAATTATATTTTTTAATCTTTCGTAATTTCAAACATTAAATTGCGAAATTGCGAAAATTGGAGGATTATTTATCTATAATAAAGAACCAAATATCTCCCTTAAAAAAAACAACCAAATAACATATTTCCTATATCCAAATGACACTTAAATATTAAAAATGTACTATTTTTTTTACAATAAACAAACATTTTTACCACTTTTTCTGTTTTATTGCAAGATTTGAGCATTTTAGAATTTAATATTTGGGGGGGGGGGAGCAACGTTTATAGATTTTATGTATGTTTATCAATCGCATTTAATTTAAATTGGGGTATTATTTAATATCGATTAAATTCCATCTGAAAATTTATTTTTATCGATACTTAATTTTTTTTACTAAATATTTACTTTTTTTTCAGAGTGAATATAAATATTTAAACATTTTTAATCTTTTAACCCTTTATAGATTATCCTTAAAGTTTTTTTATGTTTTTTAGTAAAAATAAAAGCGGCTTTAGAAATTTCCAATAGACAGAAGAAAAATTGAGCCATAAATTATGTTTCAGTTATCTCTATTTCGAGTGAAGTTGATTTTAAAACCAATAAAAAATAAAAAAATTCATTTTAAAAAAACCAATGAAAAAAATAAAAGTTTTTTGCGCTCAACTTCCCTCTGATTAGAGAATCAAAAAATTTCCGGTTAATCGGGAAACCCAAATTTAGTAATGGCATAATATCGTTATTCAATTTTTAAAGATAGACATTTCGTCTATACATCTTCTAACTGTATATATATATATATATATGGCATGTTAGTAAAATATATGATTTCTATCCGAAAAGTCTTTGTAGATTCTATTTTCATTGATACTCATTATATAAAAAAAATTGATAAATATTATTATATGTACAATAAGATATTCACATACCATAATTTTTATATTGAATATATTTTAATATGTGTTATTTCATTACTTTTTTAACACTTGTGATAGATTTTTCAAGAAAAAGTCTCCAAAAATAAGTGATACTCACTCATTTTAATTATACAAATTATGTAATTTAACAGCTAAAATATGCGATGAAATTTTTTTACGCCAATAATTTTGTATTATTAATGTTATATTATATAAAAAATTAGAAAAAAAATTCAAAAATTACAATATATGAGTTATTTTTTTATTTATAGGTGTACAAATAAATTGAGATATTACTATAATTTATTTTAATCTAACTATTATGTTTATATATATATATATATTTCTAATAAGGATTGAAATCACAACCCCCCCCCCCCTACCCAAGCTCTAATCACTAAGAAAATAATAAAGCTTAAAAGCTTCATTTAAATAGGTCAATCTATGACTTCCTATTTTTTTTCTACTATATAAATTATAAAATTTTATGCTTTAATAAGGTAACTATTATAATTAGAGCTAAAATAAGCTCAAGGTTAAATTTCTTTATATTATTATTAGTTATTTTTTATTTTTTACTCATATATATTTTCAAAAAAGCACTTGACTGTTAAAAATCAAATAAAAAAGATGAGATAGACGTATAAATTAAATGGATATATATTATTAATTACTCCAAAAAATTTTTTTTCTAATATTAATCAATCAAATAATTTATTGAACTTCGTTAAAAAAAATATATGAATTAAGAACGATTCAGTCCTGAAACCGTTGAAAAAAAAACATATATACATTGAATTACCACATTTATGTAATATAAATTTGATATATATTTTTATGTGGATGTGACCACTATGTGTTTTTGATCTTTTTTTGGTGATTTTGAGTCTATGTGGTTATTAACAGTATTCTAATTGGTTAAAATGATTGATAGTATAATTAATATCGAATAAAAACTCTTTTACTATTTTAGGAAAACCATGATGACAGAAATAAAATTGTTTGGATATGATTTTAAAATGTACTCAATTAAATACTACCTATTGGATAAATGTGATATACAATTTTTCAAAAAAAATTAAATTTAGCAAATAATATGACAATATAAAACCAATAATCAATAATCAATGGGTTCTTGATTTTGATTAGCCATCAGTTTGGAAGAATGGAAGGAGCCTAATTACAGATAATATTATATTATAAGCGAATAAAAACTATTAATTAATTTTTAGCTCGATACTAGGTAGTATATAGCACCTTAATCAAATAATCGCATTTAGTATGAGAAGATTGGTATTTTTTTGGTAGATTAACATTATAGCTTAAATAAAATTAGCATTGTTAACGAATAATATAAATTTTTTACCAAGACGTAAAAAAAAACATCAAATTATACATTTTGAATTTTCAATATTGAATTAGAATGTTTTGATTGGAATAAAGATCTCATGAAAATAATATTGGATAATTGAAAGAATCCACTTGATAATAATTTACTAATTCTATCCAATGCCAGTGTTCAAAAAATTGGATCACAATCACATAGAGATCAAATCCACCAAAAAAAGATCATATCCACATACAACATATATGTTGAAGTTTTAAACAGGAAATAACGGAACTCTCACAACTACAATCATAATTAAGGGCTTTATTAAATCAACATCGATTATTTACAAAAATTGAAACGAAAGATAATAAACTAAAGATTGTTTTACAAAGAAATCAATGTGTAAAGAAGTCATTTTCTTTGAAAATCAATTTACAAAAATATTGATTTGCAAAGGGATAAAAATCATCAAGCACAATAATTTAAATTTTTATATTATACTAGTTAGGTTATATTATCTCAAA
>LSSL01001596.1:27790-67430 GCA_001953115.1 Smittium mucronatum
ATTATTTACAAAAATTGAAACGAAAGATAATAAACTAAAGATTGTTTTACAAAGAAATCAATGTGTAAAGAAGTCATTTTCTTTGAAAATCAATTTACAAAAATATTGATTTGCAAAGGGATAAAAATTATCAAGCACAATAATTTAAATTTTTATATTATACTAGTTAGGTTATATTATCTCAAAAAAAAAGAAACTAGGTAGAATATCATAAAGAGATAAATACCATTATAAAAAATTACTGTACAAAAGGCGCTGCAGCTGAACTCCTAAGAAAAAATTGCGCTTCAGATATAATTAAAATTCATTAACACTTTATTAACAATTTATTATAGTTCTTCCACTAAACTTTTACAACTATTAAATAAACTTTTTTTTTCTGAAAATACCTAAAGAAATTAATTCTTTAATATTTTCATAATTTTTCTCTCTCCGTTAAATACTACTCTTAACCTTATTTCTTACTAACCCACCTCCCCAAAATAGCCCAAATCAAAATAATAATAATAAAAGTCAAAATCAAAAAAAATTTAAAATTTTTTTAAATAAAACAACTTTTCACAATAAGTCTCAACCAAATTTAATTTCATAATTAACAAAGTGCATTACTATGACTACAGAAAATTCTACCTACTTTCAGGAATCTGCTGGGAATCCGCAGGAAAAAGTAAAACTTCAAAGGACCCATAACTTTGCGCAAGAAGTCTATCCCAGACCAAGAAAACCCTCAACATATATATCTTAAGAATAAGTTAAATAAAATCTCGACTAACTATAGTTTTGCGTGGGTTTTATAAATAAATGGGGAAGATTTAGTGTCATTAACGGTTTTATTGTTAAAAAAAAACAATTTTCCTTGCGAATGTGTATAATAAATATTTTTGAGCTTAAATCGAGTTGGTTAAAACTCTCATTTAATTATTTTATTTTTCAGTCTAAGAAAGAAAATAGAAGATTTATTCGTTTTTTACACGCTTTATACAAAATTTATACTCTTTTAACTAACTGAAATATGATTAACTTTTTTATTATTATTGTATAAAAAAATATAAATGAGCGGTAATCGAACAATTATCTGGGAATATTACTACAGGAACGGTGTCAACTCTACCTGCAATTTATGAAAAAGCGTTATAAGGTGCAGGGGGGAGGGTTATTAAAACATCTTTAGCTTACAATTTGAAAAAACATGATATCGATTACAAAAAAGAACAACAAGAAAGAAAAAAGAGAAAAAAAAAATCCACATCTCTTAGCAAACCAGAACGAATATGTGCATATTTAACCACAAATAATGTATTTTCAATAAATTCGATATCAAAAATCCAATTTATAATAGAGAATTTCGGAATTCTTAACATCACTTTTCCATAAATTAAATCGACTATAAAGAAAAAAATATTGGATTATCATAAAGGAAAAACTTTACAGATGGAACTACTCCAAAAAAGAAAAAAAATGAAGAAATATTCAGCATATCTTTAGATGAATAGACAAAAATAAAATTGTATTGATTTTTGTGAATAGATATAGATTTAAATGATGGAAAATTCATAAATTTGGGTCTTGTATAAATAGACGACATTTGTACATCAGAAAATTTAGTGGGGTTTGTGACAAATATAATAAGTATTTTTGGTTTAAATCTTTTATAGAGAAGTAGCTGGCTGTAAAAATGATGGCGCATCAGTAATGATTAAATATGGGCCATAGATACCACCAGAAATCCAACTATGCTTAAACCATGGTATCCATCTAGCCATAAAAAAAAGTTTTATACAGTAAAGAAAGTTATCCTGGAATTTTGGAACGGTCACAGTTATTTTTTTAGATGGAAAACCTGGATTATATTTAAATATAGCAGATTTTCTGACACCTTAGATATCGAAATTTACTCAAACACTGTTATTTTTTATAGCTGTGATATATATCGAGATACTCTATTACACACAAGAAAAATAATAAAACATATAAAATGTTCATCTATAAGAAATAGCGACTTCCAAAACCTAGTTTTTAAAAAACATCGTAAAAGACTTGAACTGAAAACAGACTCACAGATTAGATGGAACTCAATAGTTCCAATGATTGAAAGGTTTTTACTACTTCATGAAATTGTTAGAGAGTATTTAAATGAAAGTGGTGGAGAATATAAATATATATATATGCGCATAGATTTAATAAAGCTTCAAGAGTTACATGAGGTGCTTAAACGTTTGGAGATAGCGATAAAAAAACTTAGCTCAAACAGTGTTAGCTTGGCTGTTGGAGATATAGCCTATCAAATAATATATAGAAGGTTTTCAGAACTTAAAAATCGCCTTTCATTAAAATTATTGGAATCTATAAAACATATTGTCATAAAATAAGAAAAATGAAAGCGGTTTCAGCTTTGAAATTATTAGAATCAGCAAAAATTCCTGAATATTTGATTAAAAACGGAGAATTAAAAATTAAATATCCAAACAGAAATGTGATAATTGAATTTCCATCAAATGAATTATATATTAAGTTTGAATAAACTTCTGAAATAAACAAAAGTCGAGGCCTGAAAATTTGCACTTTAAAATAAGACCAATATTTATATGATGAGTATGAAGAGCTTCCTAATTCACAACTATCTAACCCGATAAAAATTGATCACCAGAATCTATTCAAGATGATATCGAGTTTTATTTAGTAAACAAAATCAAAACCAAAATTTTGGAAAAAGTACATAAAAATTGTTAAAAATTCAGCCAAAATTAACATCATATGATCGTAATTTCTCGGTTTCAGGCGAATTTTCCACTAAAATAAGAAATAGAGTGAATCATGAGCTCTTAGACGTTTTTGTTTTTTTAAAATACTATTTCAAAAATGCTGACTCTCATTAGCTCCTTATTATTAAGAATATAACTCTCAATCGAAATTTTTTTTTAAAAATGTTTCTTTATTACAAAAAAAAAACAAATGTACTATCGTATTACTTATTCATAAATGTAGTAATTTTCTCTGTCTATATAAAGCTCTGTGTAAAAATATAAATAAATAATTATTTTTTAATACATTTTGAATTTTATTTATTAAATAGATTTAACGTTATTGTAAAGATTTACTAATATCATTAATCGCTATCTTTTTTATTTCTGTGGTGCGAAAAAGTTCCGAAAAAAGCCAAAATTACTTCTCTTTTAGAATTTTTTTGAATATAGCGTGTTTTTTATTATTTCAAACTCCTATAAAAAATTCAAGGGATATTAAAGACTTTATATAAGATATCATAATATCTTTGGGACTAGTTTTAGTCCAGAATATAAAAATTTTCGGAAGCATTAATCTATATTATGCTTTGTGTTTTATTTAAAAATTATTTTGCTGTTTCATAGAAAATTTTCATATTTCGAATAAAAACTTATTTTCCGATTCATAAACCAATATTTAGATGATCTTTTGCATTTTTCAGACAATTTTACCTAATATTATTATTAAATAGTTCGAAATGTATTCACCAATTTAGATTTAACTTCAAATTAACAATTTTTTTTTTTCAAAAATAAAGTTAAAAAAACCCGATTATTTCGAGATTATATTAAATGGAATTTTGTGTTATTAGGTTGGCTAAAGTGATTTAAGAACGCTCTTAATCATATGATTATTATATAATATTAGATAAAAAAATAACTTTTTAAAAAGCTGCATATTTTTTATATGTTATTAGAATCATTCGACTATAAAAAATCCAAGCTTGATCATAATGTGTGATATTGGTAAAGTTCATCATACAGTAAAGCAAGTATAAGAATAGTATACATATATATATATATTGTTTACATAATAATTCCAAAAATCTTGAATCAAATATTTTTATTTTCGAGTCTAGGATTAGCCCAAAAATATTTATTTTACAGAAAATTACATTTTTTACCCGATTAATACTAACTCTGGCTTCCGATTTAAATTTTTCTTTAATAATAGACGTAAAAAGCCTTTAAAAACAATCTTCTCAAATGATACCGTGTTTTATAAAACAAAAAAATTAACTGTGGACTATATTCTGAAAAATCTAGTATATTTAAATAAATTAATCGTATTTATATATTTATGAATATGATGAAAATAATGTTATCAATTTAATTTTACCATCAGAATATTCAAATCGAGTTAATGGCATATGTTAGCATTATGTTTCAAATTTTGAGCCATTTGTTTGTTTCAAAAAATAAAATAAAATCTCAATTTCTTTGGTGGGTAGCTTTGCTTTTTGGGATATTGCTAAGTCTGCATTATCAGAAATTAATCGTGATTAATTATTATTTTTAGCATCGAATAATTGAGTATTGGATTCTCTAACTCTGATTCTCTATCAGCTCCATACTTTTTGGAAGTTGAATCAGAATTTATTTATGAATAATTTGCACTCTGGAGCTCAAATTTTCTTACCGAGAGAGTACCATTCATAAAATTGGGTGTTACCACCACAGATTTAAGATAGGCTGCTTCAGCTTCAAGCAAACTTAAAATATGAATATATGGATCCTCTCATGGGGTTTCGAATTAAAACTTCTTATCACAACTATGCATCCACATATAATATAAAGTTAAATGAAACCTGAAGGGACTAAAAATAATCATAAAAGGACCCTTTGATCCCGAAGAACTGTCTAGGCTGTTTAAAAAGTAATGAAGTATACTATAATTTCACAGAAATTGGTCTATTCGTTTCGATAAAGTATGATTCTGGAGCTGATTTCGATTAGTTTAGCAGTTTTTATTTCGATTGTTTTAATAGGGGATTGGCTAATATATTTGAAGTAGCAGCATTGATTTTTTGTTATGGCGAATGAAATCATGAATGTGTATTTTCAGATCTTACGAGTGAATTAATTTGTCAGATCCTGATATTATGCCAATATATTGGACGGTCTAGATTACAGATAATGATCATTGGGATTTGGATAGTCAAAGTGCGACCAATATCATCCATTAATTGGTCCATGAAAATTGTTTTTAATTTTTATTTCAGATCAGAAAAAATATGTAAAATTTTTGAAGTGGAGAAAAAAAAAAGTCTAGATTTTTTAGTGCTTTTGTTGCATAAAAAATCAAGAATATTTGTTTTGATTTTTTTTCTGTTTCCTAAATCCGCCAGATAAAGGGAACCCTAGACACTTTTGGTACATCTGCTAAGATACCTAGACAGACATAACGCCAGCTAGTTTTGAATTCCAAAAGTAAAGTTTTATCAAAAAAAAAAACAACAACAAAAAATGGATAACAAAACACAATCTCAAAATTCTAAAGTTGACGAAGAAGGTCAAATCAAAATATCCAGTTTGTACGATACAATTTTGATTTTGGATTTCGGATCGCAATATTCCCATCTCATCACAAGAAGAATTAGAGAAGCTGGAATATACTGTGAGCTTCTTCCATGTACCCAAAAGATCGAAGAGCTTGATTTTAAACCAAAAGGTACTAATTCAGCTCTTTAAAACATGCCACCAATGTCTTTTATTCATTCTTTTAACACTAGTTTAATTCCTTAAATTTGAACGTGTATTTTAGGTGTTATTTTATCTGGTAGCCCTTATTCAAACACTGATGAGGGTGCACCCCACGTAGACTCCAAAGTATTTGATTTGGGCGTTCCGGTATTAGGAATTTGTTACGGGCTCCAAGAGATTTCTAGGATCAAGGGTGGCGACAGTACTGGGTTGTCTAGAAAAAGCGAATACGGTTTCGCCAATCTGGAAATAGTTCATAGCACACATAGCCATGCAAACCTTTTGCTTGAAGGGCTTCAGAACCCAACTCAGGTATGGATGAGCCATGGTGACCACATTGATAACCTTCCAACTGGGTTTGAGATTATTGGTAAAACCGACACCTCAAGCTTTGCTGCGATAGCTCACAATAAAGATCTCATTTATGGAATCCAGTTCCATCCAGAAGTTACCCACTCAATCGAAGGAAAAAAAGTTTTGAGCAACTTTGCCAAAAACATTTGTGGTTGCTCAAGTAACTGGACTATGGATTCGTTCGTTGATAAGGAGATTGAGCGCATTCGCAAGGTTGTGGGCGAGAATGGATCGGTTGTTGGTGCAGTCTCCGGAGGGGTAGATTCAACCGTTGCCGCAGTATTGATGAAACGAGCAATTGGTGACAGATTCCATGCAGTTTTAGTTGATAATGGAGTGATGAGAATGAATGAGTGTGAGCAAGTTAAAGAGTCGTTGGGATCCCAACTAGGAATCAACTTGCGCGTTGTCGATGCTGCTGATTTGTTTTTGGATAGACTGGCTACCGTCACCGATCCTGAAAAGAAACGCAAAATCATTGGTAATACTTTTATCGAGGTTTTCGAAAAAGAGGCTCATTTGATCGATGAGGAATGCCAGCACAAAGGAGTAGGAAAGATCAGTTTCTTGCTTCAAGGTACTTTGTATCCTGATGTCATTGAAAGTATATCCTTCAAGGGCCCATCTGCCACTATAAAGTCTCACCACAATGTAGGTGGGCTCCTAGCTGATATGAGACTCGAGCTTGTTGAACCTCTTCGCGAGCTTTTCAAAGATGAAGTTAGGGCATTGGGCACAATCCTTGGAGTTCCCGAGGATCTTGTATGGAGACACCCATTCCCAGGACCAGGAATAGCCATCAGAGTTCTTGGTGAAGTTACCCGTGAGCAGGTCAAGATAGCTAGACATGCAGACTACATTTATATTGAGGAAATCAAGAAAGCTAATTTGTACCGCAGCATCTCTCAAGCCTACGCAGCTTTGCTTCCAGTCAGATCTGTTGGAGTTATGGGAGACCAGCGCACATATGATCAAGTTATTGCACTTAGAGCAGTTGAAACTACTGATTTTATGACTGCCGACTGGTTTGCCATTCCCACACCTGTGCTGAAACGTATTAGTAACAGGATATTGAATGAAGTCGAGGGCGTTAACCGTATAGTTTACGATATTAGCTCCAAGCCTCCTGCTACTATTGAATGGGAATAACTATCCAAACCACTACTTGTTTCTTGTTTATCTTTCTTTCTTTTTAAAATTTTTTCTCATCCGAAATTTGGATTCCTTTATAATAAACTTTCTTTACTGTATGAAACGGTATTCGAATGTAGGTATTATTATAAAACTTCAAATAATTGCTTGTATACTTTTTTTGTAAATTATTTTTATTTTTCTAATTAGAGTTTAAATTATGATCTTTACCAATGTTTAATTGTTCACCTATAGATTAAGTTTAGATAATGTTCTAAAAATTTTAATTATTTCGGAGACTTTTTTAATTTACATTAAATCAAACGGCTAATTATTAGTCATCCCAATTTCTGGAAAATTAGATTGTTATTGACAGAAAATTTAGCGAATAGTCTTCCACGAAATATTAAACTTTGGGGATGAAAACAAGAGAAATTATTACTGGCTAGAAACAATCACGAGACTTGCCAATTAACAGAATTTAAATTATAATTAAAGCTGAGCAGAATCGAATGAATAATAGTGGCTATCAAATGTTCAAGAATATTAGTTCCTCTTTATCATTAGTATCCATAAAGTCAGAAGTTAGAAATCTTGTAGTCGAGAAAATGGGCACCGAAGATAGCAGACCAGAGAATCTTACTGTACGTAACCCACCTTTTTCTTTTAACCAAATATCCCATTTCAAACCTTTTTCTAAAACTATCATTTTTATTTTACTCGATTTTTCTTTTTCGGTACGCTTTCAAGCTGGAGTTTCTTGCCGAATTGGTGAAGGTAATATACTTTATTATTTTTAAAAAATCTAATTTGTTCTTTTTATTTCTAATTCGAGGATTTTTTTTAACCTTTCTCTTTGACAGGATGAAATCAGAATGGCATCCTCGCTCAACCAGGCACTTGCAAATATCAGCAGCGAAATCGATAAATTTTCTGAAAAAATAGAGATCCGATGTATAGTAAGGCTGTTTAAAAAAAAAAAGTATTCTATCTTTGCAAGTTTTCAAACCCTTTTTTGGTATAGGAATCAGGGGTACAATTAGATAAATTACAGTACGCTTTTTCCAAAACCGAATCCAGAATCAGAGGTGCAAGAATCGAACAATCAACCTCTGCTCCGAACAACAAGAATGAAAAAAAAGTTAGAATTGTGGTTCCAGACGAGGTGCGGTTTAATTGGCTTGATATTTACAACAACGCGGAATCTTCTGGCACTCCGGATTTATATGACCCTAATTCCAGTGATCCCGCAAAAAAATTGGTTTCTGACCAAGACCCTTGTGTTACGCAAAAAGATTCCAACGATCAAGCCTTAGATAGCAGTTCCTCAAGCAATAAAAATATCATTCTTGAGCAAGAAATCGATCAGCAGATTCTTGAGGATTTATTGTCAAATTTCGATGATATCTTTAACGAGAACTTGGGAAATCCTCAAGTACTGGTAGAAGAACCAAGTCCTATTGATAATGCATCGTTCAGAGTCTCTTTTGGGGAAGCTGATCCCTCCATTTTAAACCTCTTTGATATACACGATCCTGAGCCTTTACCCGATTTAAGATCTTTTAACCCGAATAATGGTAGCGCTGATTCCTTTGAAATCATACATAAAGTTCAACCTATCCCACAAGTAAGAGATGAAGAGGAAAAGCTAAAACCTCTTTCAAACTCAGAGTTGGTATCTCATACCAAAGATATTGATTCAAACCAAAGAGAAACCCACTCTAATAACCTTGAAGACGATATTCTGGATGCACCCGGAACTTTAGACCCCGAAACAAAACAGCCCTTACCAAGTAGCTCTAAAGTGATTAAAAAACCAAGTAAATCAGATTCTTTTGACTTGAACGTTATGCTGGAGACCTCTGCATTAGCATTAAGTACTAATGAATTATCTTTAGTTTCGAAACCTCGTCCTAAATCTCTCGTTCGAATGTTGAGCAAAAGGCTGATAAATTTAAGTAAATGGGGGTTTTCCAAACCCTAATATTATCTCTATTGTAAGCATAGCATCAGTCATTTCTATTAAAAGAAACTAGTATTTTGTAGTCGCCAACACTTTTGTACAGCCCCCCCACTTTGTCTATTTAGGACCCGATTTGATATTTGATATTTGATATTTGATATTTGATATTTTATATTATAATTAAAATTATACACAATTAATTTATATCTAGAAAAAATTATATCTAACCAAGCAATTGCACAAAGCCTTGTTTTTGAAAAAAATCACTATAATTTCTCTTATGAAAATAATAATTTAATCAGAATGAGCGCGATATTTGTAAAGATACATTTCTAGCATGGTTATCTCGCGCTTGCCACAACAAGGCAACGTGATAGTCGAAATGGCTTTTTCTGTCTTGTTCATTTATAAAAACTTCAGATTCCCCAAAACTGCAAATCTCACACTTGAACTTGACATCCTGGTCGACATGGTCGTCAGTATCCTCAAAATGGGGTTCTGTGACGTCTAGTATACTTTGTGTTGAGGAAATAGCTTGCAATGAAGAAGGTTGATCGGTTTTCAGGGGATGGGGGGATGCTAGGTGAGAAGGCGTGTTTTGAATTAGCGGGAACTGGGAAACGGTATCGCTAGACTGGGCAGGTTTTGAAAAGAATGCGAGTAGACCTTTGTTACGATGCGGGGATTGAGGTTTCAACCGGGTTTGGACTGGAGAAAAGCGAGAGTTTTGGTTCATGTATACTTTTGGATCAGCTACAACAGGAGTCAGCTGGGAGTTGTAAAAGGCATTTTCGAGAACTGTACTTTCAACATCAGGCTGGTTAGTAGCTGCTGCTGCTACTGATGGCGATGAATGGGGAGAGGTTTTAGAAAAACACGAAACGTCGAGTTTGAGTTGTTTGTTGCAGAAAGGGCTGGATAAATGCGGTTTGGGTATTTTCCGCTTTGGGATCCGGTTACTAACTGGAGCTTTTTCTCGGTCTTTGAGCGCAAAGTCTGGATTATGGTTGAAAGAGAAGGAATGTTTGAGCGGTTTGTTGTATGACTTTGAGATCAGATCTTTGATATGAATATCTTGTTTTTGGAAATCGTAGAACGAACCAACACTCACGTGGATCCGGGCCAAGGGAAAAATATCTAGTTTGTTGGTTTTAAAATTGTTAGAATCACCAGAGGGAGAGTTATATTGGGCTAAATAACTAGTAGCTAGATTCGTGATAGCGTCAATGATCGGGTCAGGGCTCGTCAAAACGTTTGGTGTATTATGGCTCGGAAAATTACAAGATTTGTTTCTATCGGGTACAAGGTTATTACAAGATACTAGCGTCAGGGATAACGTTTTTGGCCATCTGGATCCAGATTCCTGCTCCTCTAAAAGACGCTCGAACAAATCCGTTCCAAGTACAGAGAGCCAACTTTTAACCTGGTCAAAAGTGTACAGTTTCTTGGTTGATCCAAAAGACTTCACAGATGACATAACTTTAGTCTTTGAGTTTTTAGACACTAGTAAATAATAAGGGATTTTTTTTTATCAGAAATCTGAACTCTTTAAAAGAAATGTTGGATAATACTGCTAATTTGCAGATGTAAAAGAATAATATGATGGCAGTAAATATATTTTGCTAACCTAAACTGGAATCGATTCCTCTACATATCTTGTATAGAAAAAGAGCAGTTTTTTCAGGAAAAAATCCCTGCAGCTTTTCCAGAGAATGCCGCTTTAGATCACCAACAGTTTCGATCATCAACAGTTCTTTTAAATGTGTTCCCAGTTTTCCACCTAGTTGCTGAAGTTTTTCGATTTTGATATTTTCAAGGAAATCGGATGTACCACTAGATAATACTATAGTTTGTTTGTTTGGTTTATTTTGAGAAGAAGCTAATTTAGACAAGATTTTGCTGTGAGAAATTCCAACAGAAACAGTAAATCCAACAGAGCTTAAAACCTCCTCTCGGATTCGATTACATATTAAAGCCCCATAGAACAGTAACAAATCTTGGTTTCCAAAAGAGACGTTATTGGAACTGTTTCCGGAAATAATATTCAGAGTTGCTGGTCCGCCTTTACTCCAATTTATCACTGGAATCTCACTACCTTCTTCTTGCGAATAGATATAATCAATCTTTCCCGACTCCTTATCCTTTTGTATTTCTTCTTGGGCTAGCTTTGTGACATCTAAATAAGCTTCATCTAATCACGATATAGAGCCGAATTTAAAATAAACAAAGTTTAATCAGAAAAGCAGTTAGATTACTAGAGAAAATAAAAATAAAAAAATGAATTAGTTAGTTATTACCAACACTAGCTTTCTGCATATCGGGACAATATTTTTGGAAGACGGTGAATACTTCTTTACTGGCTCTTCGGTAAACATCAAGGCATATTTTGTGTGTATCCTGCTTGGGATCTTTATGGTATCCAGCCTTTTTTCCAGCAGTATATGTTGCAACATGGACTGCTACAAAGTCTATATTGATAATAAATTTATTTCAATAAAACTGCCAACGTCTTTTTGAATATAGTACTCCTAGTAAACCTGAAAATGAAAATATTCCAAAGAATACCTGAACATTTTAAAAGAGAATCTCTGACAGTGTCACCTCTAATCGAATGTAAAAGAATAAAAGATAATGAAAAAAAAAATCGAGCTATCCAAACTCGTTAAAACTGGAATTGAGAATAAGAAAGAATCTATAAAAGTATCGAACCTCTTAATACCGTACTTCCTGGCTTCATAATTCACTGCCACTAGACTGCCCCACTGTTGGACACCAAGAGGAGTTGAAAGCGGTAAATGTAATCGGCGTTGCTCAACCTGGCAATAAAAGCAATCGAGGTCGGCATGTAATATAACCCTGTTGTTTGTGTTTTCTACATTTAATGTTTTGTTCATTCTCCGTTTACATTTGTGCTCTCCTTTTATTTCCCTCTATTATTTATTTGTCGAAATCGTGGCCTTTATCTGAAATTTATAACTTTGAAACTTTTTGCTATATAATATGGTTACAATTAGAACTCTTAACTTTTTTTTTTTTGCTGCGCAAAAAAATGATTTTATTTCCTCTAAATTCAAACAATTTTAAACCTTTTCTATTTCTATTGGCAGCAAAAATTATACCTTTGTCCGCATATAACTTATTCTGTCCAATAGTTGTTCACAGGTACAAATAAGGTTGAGCTAAAACAATTTTCACCAATTAATAATCACTTTGACGCGTGCTTGCTTTTTTTCAGGAAAAATAAAGCAAAGTATTGGTTGCATTTGTGCAATTTGGCGGAGCTTCCAAAAATAGTAATGTAAATTCTTACAATAAAATTCCGTGATACAAAAAATAAAATATAAAGATTAGTAATGTAAACTTAAAATTTCCTAAAAATGATCTTTTGTGAAATAAAAGAATCACAAAAAACGGCAACTAAAATATCAAAAAATAAAATAAAAAATAGCAACTAAATATCCAGCGATAAAATTATTAAATTGTGAAAAGTAGGTTTAAATTTGTGAAATAAATATTTAAATTATTCGAAATGGGGTTTCTAAGCAGTAATGTCTCTAGTTCTTCCATATTTTTAAAACTCTATCCTTTCCTCCACTCGCCACCTTATCACCCCCAGGACTCCAGTCGACAGAGAAAACTTCGTCAGCGTGTCCAGGAAGATCAAGCTTGAGTTTCCTGGTCTTTATATCCCAAACCTTTAGAGTTGAGTCCTTGCTAGCGCTGACTAGCAATCTACTATCTGAAGACCAGCAGACTTGGTAAACTGCCGATACATGCCCCCTCAACGATGTTATAAATTTCCCGCTGAATCCATCCCATAACTTCACACTGTTATCAAAAGATGCGCTAGCTATAAGTCTGCCATCAGGTGAAAACGATACGTGATTAACTATTTTTTGGTGACCTATTTTGTCAAATAAAAAATAGTAATTTTAGCAAAAAAAGTGGAGGAAAGAAAAATATTCAAGTAATGGGGAAATTCTATTCTTGGCTTTTTTGTTTTGGAAAATTATGTCTTTTTTAAAAATCCCGAAAATCAGAGCGATTTAAAAAGACAAAAAAAGGGAGAATTCAACTCAAGCCAATGAAAAAAAGAATAAAAACTCCAGATTCGAATAAGCATTGCACTTACCGACTAATCTTGCAATAGGTTTTTTGTTGTTCTTTGGATCCCATAAATACATGGTATAATCATCAGACCCTGATACTAATCTTTCAGTTCCAGACCCAAGAGCCTCTTTAAACCTCTCTAATGCTCGTTCTTGTGCTGTTAATGGTAGATTCATACGTATAGCTTAGTCAAATGTAAAAGATATATTTAAAATAAAAAAGATATACCCTTTTCAGGAGTATCGTATCTAGTTCCCGTGTGATCGAATGCACCAGTTCTCATGACAAATCCAGTACTTATGGCCAAAGAGTTTACCTAATTGTGAAATTTTTTTAAAAAAGAAAAAAAAATAACTTCAGTCTAGCTCAAATTGCGATAAATAACAAAAAATATTCAACCCCAAATAAAAATTATTGATCATTACCCAATGAGCGTGTCCGCTAAGAGTTTTTATGAGTTTTCCCTCTCCGTTCCACATTTTTATGGTTTTATCTTGCGAACTAGTGTATATAATTCCATCACCACCCCAACACACACAAGTGACTGCTGCAGTATGACCTCCAACCGAGAAAAGACATGTTCTAAGTGTCGTATCCCAAACTCTCACGGTCCCATCTTTTGAAGAGCTCGCAAGTCGATTAGCCTTTGGATTACTATTGAAAAGGTATTGAATAATGTTTTTAGCTTTGGAAATATCAAAAGATTAAAGTTGTTAATATTGGATTTCCGAAATTACAGATGTAAAGGCTCCCACGCTAAACAGGTAATCCATTTTCTATGACCAGATAGAGTTCTACCTAGTTGCTCTCCTGTTTTAGGATCCCATAATCTAACCTAAATATTTAATTTCAGTGAAGGTTTAAATTCCAAAACTGAAGTTAGTATTGTAAAAAATATCACTGCTTAAAACTAACTATTATCTTACGGTATTATCCATTCCACCGGAAGCTAAGGTGTTTCCGTCAGGAGACCAAGATATAAACAGAACCCAGTTTGTATGGCCTATATAAAAAATTTTAATTCGTAAATGATAAAAATGAAAACAAATAATGTTTTCAGAAAATTTTTAATGTACCTTTGCAGGTGAACTGTGGGGTTTCAGTATTTAAATCCCAAATACGTACTGTGGTATCTCCTAATATTTATTTTATAGTTAAAAATGTATTGTAATAAAAGGTAGTAACCCTTTTTAGTGAAAGACATTTAGAAGCCAAGAGACATGAATCACTCCGCTCTTTATTAAAAGTAGGATAAAAATTCTTACCAGAGCCACTAGCCAATTGATTTCCATCGGGACTGAAACTCACAGATAGGATGGCTTCCGTGTGTCCAGTTAAAGAGGAGCTGCATCTTGTGACAGCGCGAACTCTAAATAAAGCTTGTGGTTGGTATACAATCACTATTTTGTCTTCAGTAGTCTTTTTCCCGGTTTTTAGCAAATCGACGTCCAGACTTCCCGTTATCTCTTCTCCATCGATATAAAACGAATATGGTAGGCTTTCATCCTAATAAATTAATCTCGATTTAGATTCTTCTCGGGCCTGCAAAGAAAAATTAAAAGATTATTATAGAAAGAAATCATGTATTACATTCCCTAACAGGTTGTTGATTATTAATCGAAGCTGCTCGCTGGTTGAATTTACGGGAATTCCTAGAACAGGACCAGAGTTTTCTCCTTCTGCGCTCTGGAATTGAGCCAAAACCATATCAGGCTCATCTTCATCAACGAACTTTTGAGTTAATTCTTCTCTGTATATGTTATCTGTCATTTTTCTGGTATATATTATAAGTTAAATCTCAATTGAAATGAAAAAATATCCCCAATCTACAGAAATATTGTCTAAATTTTTATTTTTATTACTATTTTACAGGAAAATATTTTTATACTTCGATCGACGAATCATATTTGTGCTAAAAAAGGAGAAGAAAAATAATAGTTTCTATTTGTTATATTCATGTAAAGAGACTTTTTTTATAAATTTACTGCACTTTCATTGGGTTTAGACATTACCGCAAAGTAATCAACAAGAGTTGAGTTTTTTCAATATAAAATTTCTTGATAAAAGGAAAACGAATTTTCTAAAAGTATGAACAAAAGTACTATAGTTGACAAGAGAATTTCGATTGAATTTTCGCCCCCACCAAAAACATTTAGCTCCAATATATTGAATATTTTATATAAAATAAGCAATTAGCTTCCTGTTATTTATATACTTCATATTAGTTGCCGTAATATAATTTAGCATGCCATATCGGAAATTTAGCACCAGAGTTTAGAAGAAATATCCTCAACGGAGGCAGATGTAATGAATATCTTTGTTGAGAAACTAGAGATATTAAACCGCATATATTGTTGATTAAAGATATTAAATCATTTTCATTGTGCCTATTGGATTGTTTCAATCAAGCTTTGCTTTTTTTCCTCTGTTTAAATTAGTGCAGATACTAATGTTATAGCTATGATTAAAAAGTCCTTTATTATAATTCCTGATATTAAAATCATTACTTTGGAGAACATATGCATATGGTATTAACTATCCAATAATGAGCTTCAAAGAACTGTTTTTAAAGATTAAATTAAACCAGGGATTTATTACTTAAGATATTTTTTACGCAGAATCTAACTAGAACCCAATAAAACGAAATAGATATAAATCCCAAAAAAAAAAAAAAAATTGAAAAAATGTATATAATTTCTATTTGATAATTTCAATAGAAAAATATAAATAAACTCTGAAGTTCAAAATATCTAAAGCCTAAAATTTATACATCCAACCAATATGCAATTTAGATTAATATATTAATAAATCCAGGATGAATGATACCGTTTAAAATCAGGTTGAGATATATTGGATGTATTAGATTTATATATTTTGAAAAAAAATTCTTTGTTTTTACTGAATATTGATCACCATGTCTTATTGAAAATAAATTTAAACCAAAGAATAAGAATAATGCATTTTTATAATACTTAGAGTTTAAGAATTTGGTATTTAAAAAAAACATGCTCTTAATTTCTAATGTCGTAAAAAGGTTAAATATTATGGCTTTTACAAATAAAACTGAACCGTTTTTTCAAATAAAATTTATCTAACTTTATCGTTAATTTTTTTTTTTGAAGTAAAATTAAAAATGCGTTTTAAAAATCAAAAATAGACGTTTTTCAAATCGGATTTTGACATTTTAAAAATGCCATTTTGTCATGATTCAAATCATTTTTTTTACGTTTACCAAATAAAATTTCTCCTTTTAAAAATACTAATAATATAATTTTCGCAAATTACAAGTTTTTTCTTTTTACATATTGAGATTTTAGCTATTTTCAAACCAATAAATAAGCTTTTATGCAAATTTCATTGCTCTATTTTCAAAATAACCGAGCCGAAAAATCAATTGGGATAATAAATAAATATTTGGTGTTCTTAACTTATTTAGCTAGAGGTGTTAAAATTGGGATTTTGAAAAAGAATCCGTTTTTTCAAAAAATTATACTTAAATACGCATTGAAATATGCAAAAAAACTTTTAACCTAAAGATACTATGTGATATTATTTAAGACCAAGATAAAAATATTCTGAACAATTCTCTTGTCTCGTAATATTAGAATGGGAGTTTATTTGAGATCTCAACCGGTATAAAACATTCTAAAATACTGAAAGTTATAAAACAGAGATTATTCCCGTTATTTTTTGGCAACGGTATTTCAAAAAAAAAACGAATCTGAAAAATTAAAAATAAAGTATGAATAAGATAAGAAGCTTTTCCGGTAGCCAAAAAAGGCGTTTTAATTTTTTTAAAAAAATCAGCTCAACCAGAGATCCCAAATAACACTTTATAATGAAGGGTGTTAAATTTTAAATTTAAATAAGATTTTTTATCCGAAACATAACGAATATTTGAATGAAACTCACAAATAATTTTTAAAAAAAATTGGGAAAATGAGTGTCAATATTTCTATTTTATCTGTTTCAAATTCATTAAAAAAATTAAATCTTACTTTAAAAATGATGAAAAGAGTGTTAGATAAAGTGGATTTCCGATAAACTCTATAAAAAAGAGCAATTTATGCCAATTTTTTTAACTCTGAAGTTGCAGCAGATAGAAAAGATTGAATATTCATTGATTAATCAGGCTTTAATCTTCACCTTAGAAGAACTATGTCTGGATTACTAAAAACGCTAAAGCATCAATAACATTCTCGGCCTTCAGATGAAAAAACATTACTTTAATAATAGCAGCAAATTCTAAAAAAAAGTCCTATATATCAAAATTGTAACCAATAAAAAAGTAAGCGCAACTCTTTTCACTACTTTCATCCAAGAGTTCATGCTTATAATAATGACTGGTCAAAGTCTCGGTAGAATTTGCATGATACCTGATAATTCTAGAACACAAAAAAGTATAAAAACGAGAGAGTTTGAGTCTCAATATTGGGGTGAAATTTGACATCTTCATCTCCATACTCATACATTCTAAATCCTGTAGGGATTTTTTTTTTGTAAATTAAAAAAATATCCTCTATAAAAACTCAGATGCCCAGACATTGGGGATCTATCTATTTTTAATCCGATAGAACAGTCGTTCATTTTATTTCTGAGGATAACTTAAGGAGATATTTTTCAAAAGTAAGCCCTATTATAACTCTGTTAGTCGACTGAAGCTCTTTTTTTTAGTTTATTAATTTTAATGTCTTTATTGCATAAATCTTAATCAAATAAAAAAAATAATTAAAACCATCAATATATATTTCGAAAAAAAAAATAGCGTCTTTAGAAAAAATAAATTATTTTTCTAAAGCCAAATCTTAACACCTCTAACTAAATAAATAGAAAACACCTAATTTGTACTTATTTTTCTGATTGATTTTTCAGCCCAGTTGTTTTGAAAATAGAACAATGAACTTTGAACTTTGAAAAAAAATTATCCCTTCATTTGAACATGGCTAAAATCTCGATATGTAAAAATAAAAAATTTAATTTGCAAAATTATATTACTGGAATTTGATAATGGAGAAATATATATATATATTAAACGCCAAAAAATGTTTGAAACATCCAATAATCTATTTGTAAAATGCCAAAATTTTGATTTTTTATAAGAAAAATTACCGATAAATTTAGATAAATTTCATTTGAAAACGGATCGATTTTACTTGTAAATGATATATAATTCTTTTGGGATATGAAACCAAAAAAAAAAAACTTGTTATTAAAAAACTTAACAACGGCTTTTTTTATTCGAATAGTCGTATCTGATATTAAACTTTCAATATTCGAATATATTAAGGTTTAAAAATTAAAAATTAGAATCTTATGATGTTTAGATTTATTCCTTTATACCATCTTTAATAAATTTGTGTATAGTTATTTGAAAATAAAAAATTTCTGAATATGTAACCTTGTCATTATTATATAACACCCAAATTTTATAAATATGGGGGCATAATCTATATTCAATCTGAGTAAATGAAGTGATTTTTTTAGAATTTTTCTAGGTGAATAAATATATTTGATATCTCCATGTAAAAATTAATATCTAGAGATAATTTTCTCGTTTTTTTTATCAGATTTAGACATCTGAATAAAATTATAATCTAATATAAGAGTGTTTATAAAAATACTTAAAATATTCCTTTGATTTATATTTAATATATAAATGAATCCTCTTCATTTTTTTAAAAAAAATCAGTTTTCGATTTAATTATCATTTTGCATAATATATTTATTTGAAAATGAAAATTCAGAATATAAAACTATAAATATTTTGTTAGAATTAATTATCGATTTTATAAAGTTAAAAATTGTAAAATAGCGTAAAGAATATTAATAAAATAAAATAAAAATAATTAAAAATAGATGTCAAAAATTAAATTTAAAAGATAAAATAATATGATTTAACAGGTCTAATTTAGCTCAAAAAATCCAATATTATTTTAGATATAACTTCTCTAGTTCTTTACTAAGACACTATAATTCCAAAATTTAACTTAATTTTTGAAATCATTTGCTTTTGAGTCCAATTTATATCAATTATTTATTTTTTGATGATTATGAGAATTTTAATTTTCGCTTTTGTTCCCGTTATGATTTTCAAAATCCCGAATTTTGATGCAATAAAAACAGAAAAAGTTTTTTTTTCTCATTATAAATGCCTTTAAAGTTTTGATATTTTTTACTTGATTATTTTTATACAATTTTGGACAGATTGTTTGGAAATACATGAGTAAAATAATGAAAAATGACTAATAATAATTTAGAAAACGTAATGTTAAATATATAAATCACTAAAAAGAATAAAACTCACTAAATTATTATGATAGCTTACTAAATATATATCAAAACCGATTTCCCTACTTCTTTAGAATGTTATATCACTAAATTTGCTTTATTGGATAATATCTTTAGTTATAAAATTTATTAATTTATATAATTTTATTTATTAAAATTAATATAAGATTAAAAAATAAATACAGAGTAGAGAATAAAATGGATCAACTTAATATTGATAAAAATGATAAAAAAATTAGTGTGAAAAAAAATGTCACACATTTTATCACTAAAAGTTGATTTATAGTAAATTTACAGTTTCAATTTTAAAAACCATATGTTTTTAATTTTTTAAATTAACTTCTTTTCAAGATAAAATAAGAATGTCTTGAGTTTGAAGAAATAGCAATCAAATAACCGCATAAAAATTATTCATACCTCTTTGAAAATTTTTACAATTTAAAGGGCTCAATGAGGATTTTGCAATCACGGGTTTTATACCATGGAAAGCCCCCTAAGTCATACCATGAGGTAATTTAGTTTTAATTTAAATTTCAAGAAAAATGAAATTTTAACTTAATTCTACAAAAAAACCAATCAAATTATGTATATAATACTGAAATATCATTTTTTTAGTAAAGAGATAAGAAATGGAAATTTGGGACCTTATTTAAAATTCGTAAATTATACTAAAATTTTAAATTGCATTTCAAATACTAATTAGATAGAGTATTTCGAGAATCGTTAGAGATAGTCATAAAAATTACTAATAAGCGAGATCAGAAATTAAAACCAGTAAAATTTAGGCTAACAAATCAAGCTTTTGAGATATTTGAAGTTAAAAAGGACTGATAGGGGTTATTAATCAATAGAGGGTTATAAAAAATTGAAAATATAAAATATAAACATATATATCAACAGCATCTTTATTAAATATCTCCAAGATATAATTTTTGATAAAATACAGATTTAATCAATGAAAATTGTCACAAGAAAGAGGAATAATAGTGACTTTAATAAGAAAATACTCTTTTAAAAATTAAAATTTACAGAATTTTCTTATTAAAATAAGAAAAATGTTTTGATTTGGCTCTATGAAAACTTTTAAAAGTGAATAATTGTATAAAAATTATTCAATATTCACCAATCGAGGATTAATATTCTATTTTTCATTTGGTGTAATAAAAAATGACTCAATTACTGCGTGTTTGGGACACAATGAGTAAGTTATTATTAAAAAAATTCTAGATATTATACTATATTTAGGGTAATCAGAATTAATTTATTAAGAAAGCGGAAGTTTAATATCTGAAAGATATAAAAAAGATTTTTTTAGCTGTTTCGATAATAGCGAAATCGAAAATTTACCTTTAAATTTTATTTAAAAATTAAACCGTTCAATATCTGAAAAAGGAATTCAAAATATAATATTTTAAGTTATTGAATGAATATAAAACGTAATTTACAAGAAAATTTAAAAAATATTGATATTATATCTTAAATTAGAAGAACTTTTTGCATGAAATATTATTTAAACCCCCTGAAAATTTTCCAAGTTTAAAGTCAGGCTCTAAAATATATTTAATGTGATTAAATTAATATTTTTAACAAAAGGAATTTATTATTATTATTATTAAATTCGGTTTTCAGGATCTCATATAAATATTCGAAAAGATAGTAAAATATGCTTGATATATGGACTGACGAATAATCCCAAAGCTAAAAATTATTTATAAATTAAACTCTAATTAAATATTTGAGATAATAAAATTTAAATTAAATTAATAAAAAACGCCGAAATAAATTATAATGACATTATTAGAAGAGTTTGTGAAATAATTTCTATTGATAGTTTTAATAAAATTAGAATAGAATATTTTATAAGAAACAGGTAACCAATGAAAAGGATATTTGAACTTTTTTGTATCACGGAATTTTATTGTAAGATAACATCATTAAAAACTATACTAAAAAAATGTGAAAAAAAGAAAAAGACGCATAGAAAAGACTAGTCTCCTAAATACAATAAGCTCCTCTGCTGGACTACCGGCTGCGTACCTACGGGAAAAGGGTGCAATCTACCAACCGAATGACACCCCCCCCCCCTGGAATTGCTTCAAGTAGGTGTATGACTGAGGTTACAAACAGTCAAAAATTAAGCTCTTTTTCAACGAACAATAGTTTATTGAATCTACTGAGCTCCTGGTCAGAGCCTACTTCTAACTGGATTAATAAAATTAGGCACCCACCCAAACGTGTGTTTGATCGACATGGTTTTCCTAAAAATAGCTGTTAGACGCTGAGATCCGTCTGACTGTCGAAATCTGAAATTTTGAACTAGAATATGTATCAGCTGTGATAAACGATCAGTTCCTCCTGCTTCTAGATGGTCCTCCTCTGGAATCTTTGTCCTTTATATCTCTGTGCGCTGTCTTCACTACTTTCAACCAAGAATAGTACAACGCTGTGTGAAATCTTGCTCTATTGTACTTCTAAAAGTACAATATAAATCCCCTAAACCACGCAAAGGTATTTCACTCTTAGGTTAAAAAGGATATGCGAAAAAATACTTGTGAACTTAAAAAATATAGACATACGGGTTTGAAATTCAAGATTAAATTAATAGCGAAATAGTTTAAATTGATCACAGTAATTTTAATATAATTATTATTTAGTGATTCTTTCTCAGGCTTAATAGGGGTTTTTTCCAATAATAAATTATATAGATCAACTTTTAAAAATACTAAAACTTAAAAAAAGATCTTCAAAATTGATGATAAAATTGTTTAGTTCATCGATTTGAACAATTTTTTCCCAAAGACCCTCAAATACAGGACTTTAATAAAACATTCTATACAGCATCTTGAATTAATAAAGTGATATATATATATATATATATTAATAGGGCTATTTCAAACTTTATATAAACCACGAAAGTGTTTTTTTTTTGTATTGAAAAATGTTAATAAAGAAATCAATAAAAAAAAAATATGCATCATTTTTTTGGGGGGGGGTCACCAGAGTTTTTATCATTTAACGGATTTAGAAGAATTTTTCGAAATTCAGTAAGAGAAATAATCAAAAGAAGCCAAATAAATTTTAGAAAAAAAATATTTATTGAGAGTATTAAACTCATAATATTAATAGTTAGATTCGCACTTTAATTTAAAAAATTATTCTATAAAAGATGAAGCCATGATATTTACCTAAAAAATTTAATTTTCATGGGATTTAAAGTTTTTTTATCTTCAGAAAAAATAAAATAAAAAGACTAAAAGGTTGTAAAATTATAAAGTGCAGCTTTTTTTGGGCATTAAAACATGTATGATCCTCGAAATAAAATCTTAATTTACAAATTGTCCTTGAATTTCTTCATAAATAGGTAAAAATGAGATTTTTAATCAAATTTAGAAGAGGAAACCCCGATTGATTTTTTTACTATTATAATATTAAAATAAACCCCTGTTATTAAATTAGAAACAAAGGTTTCATAGTAAAAAAATTTATATTATATACTATTGAAAAAATTGAAAATTTTAGACCCGATTTAATTTTCTTAAAGTATAACTCCAAAAAAATCATTATTTAAAAACAAATTCAGAATAGTTAATCTAAAATTAAATATAACAGGTTTTTTTTTGGTTTTATTCGTTTTTGATAATCCAAAAAACCGTATAATAGCAAATACATGGACAGTATTGGGAATAAAGCTAAAAAACAAAATTTGAAGCTAGAAAAAGTGAAAATATAAATATATTTATTTTGAAATCCGATATTAAACTCAAAAAATATGTAATAAAATATAATTTTCTTAGAATATTTTAAAAAAAGATTATTTTTTTAAAATTAATCTACAATAACCATCAAGTGTATACATAGATAAAAAATAAAAAAGAAGATTATTGCAATTTTATGAATATTTGGAAATATATTCAGCCTCAAATCCAATATAGAACTTTAATAAAAGAAAAAAGGTGAGGTAAATACATTTTGATGGTTAATTTTATTGAATATGGATGTGGGTAAAAAAAATCTTATTATTTATCATTAAACTGGAGCGAAAAAATTTCACTAAAATTTTAAAGTATTTAATGGAAGTTAACTTTAAAAATAAAATTTATCTTAGTGATTTAGTACATGATATAATCCGGAAAAGATATTATTGAGATCCGTCATACTCTAAAATCATAAAAATCAGTTTAATGATTCCTAATAGGATTTATATTTCCAAAAAAACATAACTAAATTATATATTAGCTGTTAACATCATTTTTTACATTTTTTCTAAATAATAATTTATAAAATTACACTCAAGTCCTGAAGAAAAAGCACAGAAGCTACATCTGCGTCACACTAAAGAGTTTTTATGTCTATTTGGTGCAATCATAATTTTCAAAAAATTTACTTTAAAATGTATCAACAACCATTGGATGTCTCTTTAAATATTTTTTAGGATTCACAATCGAATTTCGCATGAATTTGTAAAAATATATTCGAGTTTTAATTTAAATTTATTTGAGCTCTTTAAAACTCAAATTATGCATAATTAGCATTTAATGAAAATATAATAAATCCCAAAAGCCCAAAAGCCCATATTTCAATGATTAGTTTTTTTTTTATGATACTATCTGATTTTTTTATTCAGAATATAATGGATTTTAATTTTAATATTTACTAATAATAAGTTAAAATATAAGATTTTACTTACAGTCTAATATTGTAAATAAAATGAAAATTTAAGAACTAGAAAGAATCAGAAATGGTAAATGGTAAATGAAATTAATGGTTATCATCGAAACAAAAAATGACGATATAACGATTAGTAAAAATCGAATTTATCTGATCAAAACTTATTAAATTTTACTAGAGTATTCTTTGTAAAAATTTGAAATTAAAAGTATTCTCTAATTTTAGCTTAACCTTTAATAGTAATAATTGAGTATTTTTTCTATTAGAAAAAAAAGAAGGTTAATTTTTAATGTTACTTTTTTTATTCGGGATAAGAAAATTTTATTATAAAAATACATTCTAATTTGGAAATAAATCGAATTTTTATAGCAGGATTTTACATCAGATATTTTAGATTATTATAAAATAAATATTTAAATGACTTTTTTTCCGATTTGTTTTAATTTCTTTCTAAAACTGATTATTATTATTATTATTATTATTATGGCCTTTTTTTGCTTTTAAATAATTTAAAAATGCGTCTAATTTGTTTATTAATATCAAATAAAACTATTATAATCATCAGATAGCTTTTTCAAACTTCTTAATTTTTTCACTGAAAACTAGTTTAATAGCAGTTAATTATATATTGATCGAAACCAAAAAATATTTACCCCATTGAATTAAACACGACACAACTGAAATTTAGAAATATAAAAGTGAATAAAATACAAATTTGATGGAATAATTTATTAAATCTTATGTATTTTTTTAACTGGATTGATTACTTTAAATCTTGAATATAATTATTTAATATAAGAAATTGGAGAGTTTTTTTAAAATATATATATATTGATTTTTCGAGTTAACATTTGATGCATTTACTTTCAATAAAGCTTTATATCCCCTATTTAATAAAAAAATAATAATACACATATTATTAAATTATTTTTTTAGAATTTTAGAATATTACTATTACTTTGATAAAAACGTTATAAAATTAACCAATTTTTTATTTATTAATTTTTTAAAATGTAAATACCTAATAAAATATTCAGCCCCCATGCATAAGTATAGCTGATCTAAAAAATAGAACCAAAAACATTTTTTAGGCTAGACACATCTTATTAAAAATGACTTGAACCTATTTATTTTTTAAAAAAATCATACTAAGTGTTTTTTTTATTATGGGTGATTATTCAAAATACAAGAGTATTTAATAAAAAAAAATCTATCATTCGTTTTTAATTAAAATTACCTATTTGTAGAAGTATGCTTTTTTACTAGATTTAAATTCCATATGTAACAAATAATGATTTTTAGAAAAGATAATCAGGTAATTTTAATAAAATTTTAAAAATATAAATATTCACTAAATAATTTTAAAATGAAATGAAACTATACCATTTTCAAGAAAAAAAGCGCTCGGTATGTTATATAACCTCATATTTATTGAAAAAACTCTACAACTATAAAAAAAAGTCCAAATACAATTCAAAGAACAAAATTTCGGAATTTTTATCCTTATTCACATCGAAAGAAACCTGGTAATGATTTTTTTCATTAAAATACAACAATATTTCAGAAATTTTATGAAAATAATATTATTAGGAATATATTTTCAAATAATTAAAATACACTGATTAAAATTCAAAAATAAATATACATATCAAGTGATTTATGTTAGCTGTAAATTGTGTTTATATAGTTTTAAAACGATATTTTTAAAAGTATCTAAATATTTGGGAAATTTATATAGTTTTTTAAATATACATTCAATAAATAAGTATGGGTAAAGTTTATTTTTTATTTTTTATTTTTTAATACCTAAAAACTAGTTAAAGCGGTTATTTTCTTTAAATAATCTAAAAATAAGCTTTATTTCAAATTAGATAATTGAATTTTAATGGAAAAATAATTATCGCACTCTATTTCTTTTAAAAAATATGATTGTTTTTTTGTAATATTTTCATTTTTATTTTTTTATTTGTATTTTTTAATATTTATTTAACATTATTCATATCTATTAATAATACATTAAAATCAAATATTTTAAAAATGGAAAGAAGTCTCAATTTACCGCATCTAAATAATCCATGACCTCTTTGAAATAAATATAAATAACACGATCATCCACTTTTTTAATGAAATTTAAGATAATAAGCGATGTAAAATGTTTACACCCAATATAAATTATGTAAATTTCAGTAAAGAATAAAAATTAGGGCTATAAATCAACTTTAAATTTGAATTTAGGAATTATTAAAAATTATTGATCCAAATTAAAGAAATTTAATAGTTGTTATATATTAATCTATGAAGTCTTTTTTTTCAAATAATGCGCTTGACTAATGTCACACTTTTATATCAAAATAGAAAAACGAATTTTTTTTTTATTATTTCAAATAATATATTTTAATTAAATATTTTTGCGATATATTTGTAAAAGTACTAGAAGATTTATATTTATTTATATTGAAAACGTATAATCTCTCATTTCTTCAATTTTAGACTATAATTTGATTATGAATTTTTTAAAATCATCAAAATAATCTTAATTATTAACATATAGATATAAATTTAGTATAGAAAATTGTTCCATCTAAATTTTCCAAAGAAGTGTTTTGGCTAAAGAATAATGTAGATTAATTTAGATAGATAAAAAATTGAAAAAATTAGTGATTTGAAACCCCAAATCAAATTATATAAAAACATTTTAATTATCATAAATAACCAATAAATAAATACCCTTTAAAAAACCCAACATATTTTCCCCTCTATTTTTTGATTTATTAACCTTATGATAGCGATTTCAGTTTTTTTTTAATTTCCTATTTTTTAGAATGAATAATTAATTTTAAAGAGTTTTAATCAATTTTATCAGGGAAAAGTTGCAAAATTATAATTAATATTGTTTTTATCTCGATATTAATCAAGTTTTTTTGCCAAAAAAAGGAGAAAATATTTAAATATATTTAATTTGGACTTTAGATCCTAGAAAATATAATAAACTTGGAATTGAAATTACGATCTTTTTTAAATATAATCACTTCAAATTAAAATGTCATTACATCTTTTTTTAATGAAAATTTTAATTTGTATTAATTTATTTCTGGTTTGGAAAGATTTCATAATATAATAGAAGATAACTGTAATTATAAGTTTATAATTAAACAATAAAAGAAATCAATCAGTGTATACTTACAATACATGACCGGATTAGATGGATTTAAATACTCAATATCACTGAGAATTTTTTGAATTAAACCTCTAATGATTTTATTAACCCATTTAGCATGAATTAAAGTTATATAAAAAAAATCTTATAGTTTTTAATACAATATTAATGAGGCCTAATACTTTTTTTACATAAGAGCTGAAAATGTTCATGAATAATATACTATACAAAATTACTTTCAGTAATTATGATTTTTTAAAAATTATTGGTTTTAACATGGAAAATATATTTAATTTTGTCAATTATAAGTAAATCCAGTCAGAAAATGTATAACAGACGCTTAAATACCAATTCAAATCAATGAAAAATTAAATAAAAAGAAATTTAAAACAAATATAATTTATAATTTACGAATAATTATTGTGTTAAAGCGGGTAATATCCAAAAATTTCTTGCTTTTGCTTTCAAATTTTTCAAAAAAAGAATTTAAATATCCCTCTTCAAATATTTAGATTAAAAAAAGAAAATATGTTTTAAATTGATAATGATAACTTATAGAAATGAATATATTTGATCAGCTGTTTTTTTCTAAAAAAAAGGTATATTTTTATCCAACTCAGGTTGAGGAGCGGGTTTCATTAACTAGGTTATACTCATTTTTTTTTTTTTATTTTGTGGAAATATTTCTAAAAATGATTTTTTTGATAGTTCAAAAATTTGTAAACAGTCATTATTTTTAGTTTCCTTAAGAGTAAATATAAAAAAACTAGTTTTAATGTCAGCTAGGAAGAAATCGTATTGAATCAAATAAAATTGTTAGAATAAGAGTAATATAAATAAGGGACATTTTTATTATAAAGTGACTGAGATATACACTTCATACTAAGTGAAGCTACACTTCTTTCATATTATGAATGTCTCAGAAGATTGTGAAATATTTTTGACTTTATTTTAGATGATTATGAAATTCGTTTTATTTAGTTAACTTTTTTCGAATTTTTGGTATTGTTTTTCGCAATGTTCTAATGACCTTCTAGTTGTCTCTTTATAAGTGGGTTTTAAAGTTTTATTCTGCATTTCCCCCCCTTGGACTGGGATAGTTGCCATTTGGTCTGGTTTTTAGTATTATATATATATATATATATTATTCGTAGTTGGCTTGTGGTGTTATAAGCATAAAAATGCATGGTTGTAAGTTGGTATTTTATGGTAAGTACTTTAATGGTTTTGCTCCAGAGAATTAAAATGGACGTGGATAGTGGATGATTGGAATAGTGATACTCCCGCGTGCTACTTTGAATTTGCATCTGACTTTGGGGACTTTAAAATATTGGTCAACTTGATGCGGGTCCGGTAGCGAAAGAATTAGTGTCATTTTTGCTGGATCTCTAGTTAGGCTCCAACTACAACACCACAGTAGGGCTAAAACATGTTATTTCTGCCGTGGGAGTTTAAAAAAAAGTTTGAGATTGTAAGTGCAGGTTACAATGGGTAAAATGCGGGTGGGCAGATCGGGGGAGTAATATACATATTCAATTCTTTGCTGTACGATGACCTAATGGGTATTATTAATGGAATTTAGAAATTTGCATCTCCTTAGGCTGCGCAGCGACAGTTTAGAAGCGAAGATTTAAATCAGTGTGGTTGATATATGCGATCAGCTTCCAAAATTAGCATTCCACTTTTTTTGTATCATGTAATTTTATTGCAAGATAAAGTTATTAAAAATTGTAATAAAGAAAAAAAAAAATCTCAAACAAACTATTATCATTTTAAGCGCAATCAGGATGTATACCAGGCTGTAGGAGTTCGAACTATGGGATTATTGTAAAATAAAAAACTAATCTTCCCGCCTCATCCATCATTGATTCAAACCGGTGTATGTTTGATTTTTATGATTTAAACAGTAATTATTTTTTCAGTGGTAAAAAGTTTGTTGATACTGTTATGTCCATAATTAGAGCCTAATTCCAACAGAACTGATAACAAATAAAGCTCTATAAATTCCAATAAAGATAGAATTTTATTAACTATGGATGTCTGGTAAACGCTGAGATGCGTTTAGCTGTCGAAAGCGGGACTTATTCGCAGAAAATGTCACAGAATGCGCTAAGCGACTCTTTCACACCTATTTGAAAAAATCACTCACTAAAATCGCTGCAATCTGAACCACAATCACCGCCCCCGCTATTCCCGACCAAGAATGTTAAAAAGCCTGGTCAAAGTTTAGCACAGCCCATTTCGAAAAGCGAACTCCTGTGCTCTTAAACCTCAAGATATTCCGCTCTTAGAATATTAGAGTGTTGATTGTGTTCGTTTTTTATATTATATCCTCAAAGAATCATTTTTATCAGACTTCAATAGCTAACGTGATTTCAATTCAACAATTTTATAATAATAATAATAATATCTATATTTTTAGGCCCTAAGCATAGTTTATCTATTTCAGTTTTCGAGGTTCAAAAATATCATACATTTTTCGATTGGTAGATTTCTTATGAATAAATTTACAATTGGCTGTTAATTATTCTCAAAAAACAGACGAATAGCAAAAGTAGAATCTCAAAATGATTTCGGCCATAGTAAAGTCGGTGCCGTTTGCTAGTAACCGATCATGCTTATTTCCAAGACTTCGTTATTCTTCAATATACTATGCCTTTTATAATTTTATCATTTAAATATGGATGCTCCAGATTCTGAAACTAAAGATGGAATTATCAACAGAAGAAGGAATGATAGACGTTTATTCAAGCGAACCAATTCCAAATCTTCAAATTCAAATTCCCTGTTTACCAAAAACAAAAGGGTTGAAGAATTGACAGGAGAAATTAGTAATCCTGTCATTCCGGGAATAGTCTCTGGTAATACAAGTTCAAATTCATTGGGTGAGATCCAATCAATCCACCTTCATAATTCTTTGAATTCGAGCTACAAAGTTGGTAATTCCCCTGATATTTTAAATACTAGGGATAACTACATGGATTTTCCTTCCACGCCTCATAAAGATCGTCCTTCCTCAGATTCATTCTTCCAACAAAAAAAAGATTTGGATTATGCTAACACAAAACCCTCTCTTATTTCAGACGCTGAATTCTCTAATCCCATTTCCCTTAATAGCGATTCAAAAAAATCCGAAGCATTTTACGATGGTATCTTGAATCATAAAAATAATGATACACTAGTAAAAAGTGATCAGGTTTTTTTGATTTCTGAAGGCAACTCTCAGAATCATTCTTTATCTTTTCCTGAAAATGATAAAATTTCAGTCCAAAAATCCATTTACCCTCAAAATCATAAATCTTCTTCAGAAAATCCCGAATTATTGTCGAAAAAAACAGGCTTTTTTGAAACGCTTAATGTTTCTAATTTTGATGAAGTTCGAGGGAAAAAAGCTAATGAATCCCTATTTACAAAATCCAGCTCCTTTGATAGAGCTAAAGATGAAAATCAACAAAGTGATTTTGGATATATAACTAATTCTCCAAATGATGCAAATTTTCTTGAAAATTCTCGCTTTTTCTACACAAACTTTGACGCCGATAGATCTCAATTAGCTTATGTTCCTCCAAATTTAAACTATAATTTTGAAAATAACCATAATTCTAAAATTGATCACAAAAACAGTGTTAGAAGAACACTTAACACTGAAGATTCTGAAAAGAACTTTATTGATAACGATTCAGATTATTTTAGCAAATATAATAAGGACCCTAATTATAATATAAGAAAAAAAATTAGTTTTGCAAAAAATGATGGCGAATTTTCCAGGAACAATCTCTTGTATCACAATCAATTTATTTTTAGATCGAGAAACCCTGAATCTTCTGGTAATTATAGATTGGTTGAAAAGACTGAGTCTGTAAATACCAAGAAAGACTCTTTTGATGAAAAACCGGATTTATTTAATGTTAATAAAGGCTTGATGTCAGCTAATATATACAATTCTGATCACCAATCACAAAAAGACTCAAATTCAGACCAGGATAGACTCAATAAAATCAAGAGAAATTTCCCTGATTTACCCTCAGATTATTCAGAACATTTCTCCAACGCAAATGATCAAACTTCTTTAGAAATCGGTCAGAATTCATCTCAAAATTTTATTCATGATTCCAAAGTTAAAAACTCTACATTTTTTTCTAAAAACGAAAAAGTTTATTCATCTACTTTCAAGGATACTGGCCTAAAAAGAGTTATGTCTTGGAAAAGCTCTAAGGCGCCATTTGATGGTGATAATTTGACTAAAGGGTTTATACAACCCCACTATCAACCTAAAAAAGACGTAACATTTAGATATAATAACAATGACCCAATCAATCCCTTGACTGAAAACTATCCTCTATATATTAATGAGCAGTTTGTATCAGAGCACAATGATCACAAGGGATCAAGCTTCAAATCCCAACCTTTATCTTCGGAAAAATCTTTAGAAAAAAGTGGGTCTACAGAATTTAGCCCGTCAATTAACCACAGAAGAAATCAAAAATATTTTTATAATTTCAATGATCTAAAATCCAATGAGTTTTCTAATTCTAATACTTGTTCAAAGCGACCCCCCATCGAATTGAAATCTAGTGGTAAATGGAACGGTTTAGCCAAGTCTCCATCTGACAAAAACTCAGGCGTTTTAGCGGGACAAGAAGGTAGCCTTTTAAATTTGCATAACTTTAAATCAATTATTCTTTTATCCTATTTAAAAAAATTTTAAACATTGCTAATTTTTTTTTATTTTATTCTATCCAGGACTTGTTTTATTTAACATTAACGGAACTCATATTTCTTCCGGCTTTAACTTTATTGGTGATCTCAAAAGAACTCTTAGTGTCGATTTTCGGGATGTTTTGTGGCCATCGGATAATACTATAATCACGGGGTCAAATGATGGAACTATAATGCTATGGGATCCTAACATCAACATAGTATCTAGCCCCAAAGCTACTATAAATGTTAGCAACAGAGCTGTCAATAGAATCGCATATCATCCTGATAGCCCTTTCATTTTTTATAGCGCCTTCCACGATGGAAATGTAGCTGTTTTAGATGCAAGAGTTAATAACAAAGTCTCAGGAAAGGGTTCAGGGTTAATGCTGAAAATCGGACAGTCTGTTGCAAACGACATTTCTTGTAACCCAGCTGAAATTAATAAGATTGCAACTGCTTATGGTAATGGGAGGGTTGGTCTATGGGATGTGAGGCAAATTAAGTCCCCATATTATTCGATATTTGCTCATATCGCAGGAAGGGCTCAGTGCGTAGCTTGGCATGAAAATGGAAAACTAGTGGCTTCTGGCGGTAGTGATGGGCTCATACGCGTTTGGAATATCAACAATTTTGACGATTACAAAAATGTTAATGTTTCTAGTTCAAATTCAGCTCTGATCGGTAGCACTGAGACTCAAAGAAATTTTTTAAACTTCAACTCACCTTCTCACGTTAGAAGAATTTCTTGGAGGCCGAATCATCCCAGTCAAATAGCTAGCTGTTCTTTGAACTCTGACCATAGAATTCATATTTGGAATATGAATGAACCCACTAGGAGCTCATACTTTCAAGATTCACACACTGATACTGTTTCATCTCTTTTATGGCAGGATAGTGACACCGTATGGTCATGCGGAAGCGATGGGAAGTTGGTTGCTTGTGATGTCAAACTAGACTTTTACGATGTTCAGAGCGATTTACATTCCTTTTCGGCCGATATAGGTTTGTACCAGGAGGCAGCAGTCGCATATAAATCTAATATTAAACCACAATTATATATCAATGGCGATTCCGGCGACCAATTATTAGGGTTGGAACTTCTTGATCAGGAAGAAATCAGTCAAAAAAAGCTGCAAAATTATTTCAAAAAAAACATCTCCGAATCTCGACTGGATAAAGATATATATTATCCTCGAATGATTCCTTCGTTCGCAAAAGAAATCAAATTGGACCCTAGCCTTGGAAATCAATTCAATGAAATATCATACTATGCCAATTCATACTCTTTGGATTCAGAGAAATTAACAGAATCTTTTAGAATAAATGCGTTAGCTGCTAAAAAATTTTGCAGGCCAGATCTAGAAAAGGATTGGGACTTTTTGGCATTTGTTTTTCAAGATTCAAAGCCAAGAAAAATCACTAATGCTATGCAATCTAATGAAAAAGAATCATTGAATCTCAATTTTAATTTTACTCCGATTGATAGTCCCATAAACATCTTAGACCTTAGTCTTTCGAGTGATTCCGATGGTGAGCCTGTATTTTATGGACATGTTGATAGAATAGATCCTCATAATACAAAAGAGTTTAACACTCCAATAACTTTCGAAACCAATTCAGCTCCCACTATAAATAATGCAATGCTTTACAAAACTTTAATATTAAACACAAATTACAAAAGGTTAAAAGCTAGATTGTTTTTAAAAAAATCAAGAAAAAATAATTACAAACCTAAATCCACTAGACCTGGTTTTAAACCAGAAAAAAGCAGATACATTTATTGCAATTATAAAAAAAAGAAAAACATATTCCCATCTTTAAATAATAGATATGAACTTACCCCTCTTAAGAATAGCGTCCGCAGGCTCAATTTAATCCAAAATAACTCCATATCCGAAATAGATTCAGATTTTGATGAAGATTGCCATTTAGATTTCAGAAAACCAGTTGGGAGTGTATATAAAACGAATGAAATTAAATCTAAAAGTGATTTATATTCCTTTAGTGTTTCCAGAAAATTGAAATTATCTCTATCTCATACAGAAAACCTCAAAAAAACCACTTTTTATTCTAAAAATCACGTGAAAGATACCACCCCAAAAAGAAATAAAAACTCAAGGAGGTTAATTTTTACTAAAAGACGTTATGCAGAAAAAAACCTAGATAAACTTTTAAAAGGAGATTCTAACAAAAAAACATCATTGGAATCGGTGATTAACAATGCTTTGAATAAGATAGGAAACTACAACTATTACAATTCGAAGGGGAAAAAAAATGGTAACCTGAGCAAACCATCAAAATTGAGTTCTGCAGTTTTTGATTCCAACAATCATAAAAATAAAAAAGGATCACATGGATATCCAAATATATATTTGGATAACAAATCTCAATCACTTAATTCTAGTCAATGCCTAGTTTCTGAATCTGTGCAAAAAAATAATAATTTTACATCAGCATTTGCAAATCCATTTTCATTAACCAAAAAAACCCATTCCCGACATTCTGATTCCGTTTTAGAGCTGTATAATAGACATCACTCTGACCATAAACCTAAATTTAAAACCCTAAGAAAAAAACTTATTAATATCGAATCTCCATTAACCTCGATACTCGAGTTAAAGAACCATGAAGACCTTAGTGATTTTTGGGAAAGTGATGTTGCTCCAGAACGAAAATTTTATCCAAATTCTAATACTAAGAATTTAAACAACTATTTACTCTCTGAAAATTCGTTGAAGGGATACGTAGATGAAGGCGAATATTTAAACGATGATGATGTAGATGACAATGGCGATGGCGATGGCGATGGCGATGGCGATGGCGATGGAGTTTTTCATTTTGAAGGGTCATATCCTAATGATGATAGTGAATTTTCAAGGAAAAAGTATAAGATCGATATAGCCATAAAATTATGTGAATATCATGCCGATATGGTAACTAAATTGCAAATGAAACTTAATTTTTTTGATGAATTTTCGTTAAATGATATTCTCCATATTTTTATTAGGGAAACATCCAGATGTCAATTTCAATAGCCCTTCTTCTTGGAAAATTAATTAACTTAGCAAAATGGGAAAAGTTTATGGAAATGATAATGTCATATTTTGATATACTTGATAAATTACAATTGTATTGGGTTACTGATATGCTCTTAAAAAAGTGTAAAGACTTTGGTATATCTAAGATTATGTCCAATCATAATTATGTCTCGTGGAATTGTGGCAATTGTCATCAAATTTGCGAAAAATTCAATCAAGATCGTCCGATATGTTGCCCGGAATGTGAACATCCCATTAATTTATGTTCAATCTGGTAATCTATTTTCGATATTATTACGGCATTTTCTTTATTCTCTTTTTCATTAAGATTCTTTATTATGTTTCAATCCTTATAAATTTAGCTATGAACCAGTTTATGGAATCTATTTGTGGTGCCAGGGATGCGGTCACGGTGGTCATATAAGACATATGAATCAGTGGTATGAAACTTTAGGAAACAAAAAATGTCCTTCTGGTTGTGGCCATAGGTGTTTGGACTAGAAAATGTTAATCTTTCCGTAGTCGACTATATTTCTAGATTATCTAATCTTTGAAACCTCTTTGGAAACAACCCATGAGTTGATATATATTCTCTTGTATAATTTCCACTTTTAATCCATATTGACATTAAAAATCCTGAGAGATAATCAGGATAACCCCGATGTTTTTGTATTTAGAACGAACCATGATACCATTTTCTCAAGATCGATGATATTATTTTGAAAAGTGATATTTTTAGAGATTTTCGTTTTTATATTTTATATTCGCAAATTGTAAACTCTAGCTACGATGTGAATCGAGAGATATAAAGCTCATAAATTCGCTAATCAACAAATATCGTCTCTAAATTCATCCAAAATCTTGAAAAAATGCATTAATACAATTTATTATTATCATTAACATTTCTCTAACTGTATTAATTTAAATGAGTATCTATACTCCATCTTTTTAACTTAATCTGAGTTTACGCTATCAAATACAATAATAGAAATTTTATTTTATTTTATTCTCAATTTTTTTTAAACTTCCTTAATCAAATATTTTCATTTGATTTTTCTTGGCAGTTTTGTAGCATTTCGGAAAAATGTAGCTCAAAATACAAAAAACTCAATATTCCAGTATCTTCTAATATATTCTATAGCTTTATAATTGGGCTGGTAAGAAATTTTTTTGGATGGAATTCGCATCACCAATGTATTAATACCTTTCGGAATTAGTGTATAATGAGTTTCTTTAAATCGATGTCTAGTAGGCACGGAGCTTCTAGAGTGGAGGAAAGGAGTTGGGTAGGAATAGTTTAAACTTTTTTAAAACCAATTTAATAGTGTCGATATTCATTTTTATTATTCCAAAGTGAATTTGATTAAAAATAAAAGTCAAATTTATATGTATTTCAAAAAAAGAGAAAATTATTGCTCCACGAAGTCGTGATTTTGTAATCTCGCGTATTAATTAATAACACATTTATCGCAATATATTCTTTTCCCATAAATTTGTAAGTGTTTAATTCAACTTAAGAGTCTCCAGTTTCGAATTTTTGTAAACTTGAACTTATATTCGCTTTTGCTTTAATTAGCCTTTTTTGAAAAAATGAAGCAGAAAACACGAACAAGCTATATGCTATTGTCTTTTTTAGTATATTCCATTGTTATATAGTATTTTTCCATCCATGTTAAGGTAAATTTTACAAATTTGGATTTTTTAAAACCATAAAAGTTAAAATTTAAACCTCAAAAGCGGACATTTGGTACTAATATACCAGACCAAGTGTACTAAATAACAAAAAACGGCTCTCTTTCGGTTTCCTTGTCAAAAAATCACGGCTCAAATCGATCAATTTTAATCTATAAAACGAGAACCAATAAAATCAAGTAAGAATTTTTTTACAGATTATCAGTTTTGTGAAAAGTGATAAGTGACAAAAAAATTTATATCACGAAGACGTGCTCTTGCAACTTCGCATATTAATTAAAAAATACCTTTACTGTTATTACAAACTCTTTATCAAGGTTTGGGAGAGTTTGGACAAAGCTTAAATCTAAAAATTCTAGATTTTGCAAGTTTGTCAAAAAACTTAGGAAAAATTCAGTTTTTAAGCCTATAAAAAACTTAGCAAAAAAGAGCGCAAATCGTCAAATTGGTGCACTTCAGCAAAACTAAACTGGGAAAAACTATATCAAGACGAGGCTATACAACTTTGCGTATCAATTGAAAAAGATTGAAAAAGTCAATATCTATCTCGGAAAAAATTTTGGAGTGAATACGGCGACTAAAAAAATAGTCAATTTCTAACTTTGCACCCCAGCTAGGAGCTTGACCCTAATCTCCAAATTTTTTACACCGAATTTTTTCGAATTAATCAATTCGATAAATTTGTACGCTTTTTCCAATCGAATTTAATATTTTGAAAACTATATTCAAAAAAACACTAAAAACTAAAGAAAAATGACCTCAGTTAACAATTATGAAGTAACTCGCTCGATTAAACGAGTTAGAGAGATGTTTAAAGCCCACTATAGAGATGCTGATAGAAGATGATTAGTCAAACTTAATTCTCACATCAATCCTACAAAAAAACATATGCAGACATTAAAAACAGTGAGATAAAAAACTTGCCAAAATATAACAAGCCAGATGGTACCGAAAACGTGTAGGTTTCTATTAGACATTTTTTGGATGGAATCCCACAACAAAAACTCAAAAACATCTTTTCCTTGGGATCAGATAAAAATATTGTGATTAGTTGGGGCCAGTTTAAAGATGAAGGTAGAGGCGTCTTCGAAGCTGCCAAAAGTATATCCAAATATATCCCAACTTAAATTTCAATATGCGGATTATTTTAAAGTCCGAGAAACCTATTTCGTTTTCCACTCCATTTCATATTCCCAGCGACTAATGTAAATATAGATTATGTATGAATTGAAATAGGTTGAATTCTACTAGACAGTTAGGTATGAAGAAAATGCAAATGTAATAAATACTCCCGGATACAAATATGTGGATATTATATCCCTCACCAAATTAAACAGCGAAAAACTAAGAGCACTAGGGATAATAAAAGTCATAAGTACATGGGCTACAAGATACACAAACGCTTTTCTTCCCTTTGGAATCAGAATATTTTTGTGCAAGAATAATACTGAGACTGAGGTTACTTTATTATTTTTACATTAACATGGAAAAATAAATATATTTTACCAAGGTTGTAAATCTGCCTGTATCTTCTGCAAACAAGATGGGCATTGGTAATCAGAATACAACGAACTCAAACTTAAAAAATCCAAAAAAAAGATATCTGATATAAATACACTTGGTGAGATTAATACGTCTAAAACTAAAGCATCCCAAGTTCTGGAGGACGATTTCCAGATCAATTTTTTTTCAAAAATGAATTAAAAAAATGAATTGCTAGACACTTTAGAAATTAATAACCCAAAGGTTATTATCAAAAAATATTCATCAAAAGTTGATGGTATAAATATAAAACCATCTAATTCTTCCAAAAAATTAGGTGAAGCAACTCCAACCTCTAAATTAGGTCAAAAAATTTCATCCAGTATCTCCAAAAAAAGTGGTGCCGTAATAATCAAAGAGGATGATGTCCCAAAAATAAAAATCGAGCATTTGGGCAAAATTTCACCGGAAAATATTGAAAAGGACGATCCGGAAGTGTACTTTGGAGAGGAAAAATCATCTGAGCTTTCAGATTTTGATCTATCTGGATCGGTTTCCGATCCAGATAAAAATTAAAAAAGAACATAACTCAAATGACAATTATTCATCTAGCGACCACGATCACATATCAGAAAAATATATGAAATCAGCTAGAAGAGCCAGACATAGCTATATCACTGTTGATGAATTTACAGAAGTATAAAATACGATTGTTGAAAAATTAAAATTTAAACGACTTTCCTATCTCAATGGAAAGCATATGAAGGAATAATATATATATATATATATATCCTAAATATCGATTAAAATGCGAACGAAAAACATCAAAAATTTCAAAAAAAAATACAAAACCAAAAATTATAGATAAAAATCACAAATTATTGATATTTAACGTCCCATAATTAAGTGATAAGACTGTAAAAAATCACTTTTTACACCAGATGGACCTGAAATCTGAGGATTTTATCATCAAAAAAATTTAAAAAAACAGATAAAACGTTTAGACACGAGGCCTACGCTATTGTTGGAAATAAATTAATCATCAGTGAAAAAGATATCATCAACATTCAAAAGTAATTAGGTGCTATAATTAGGATGGAGATTAATAAAAAACAGGAAAAAAACAAGCACTAGTAAAATTATAAATATTTTTGGTACTAATAAATTAAAAATGATACCATTTGACATTAGAGGTATCAAATCCATAAAACTAGAACTAGAAATTATGCTATAAAACCCCATACCAGATATATTAATATTAGAAGAAACGCTATTAAATAAAAAAAACATACCATTGTAAGATACCCGGATATATTACTATCGAATCTAAAGCAGAACTAACAAAGGGAGGAAATGGGGTCTCGAAGGGGTCGTAAAAAAATCCGGAATATCAATTAATGAGTTCTTAAATAACCTTACCTGAATGGAAGGAATAATTCAGGGTAAAAAGAAAACTTGAATTGATTTTAAAATATTAATAGTTAATGTACATATATCTTCATGTGGGATCAGAAAAAAAAAGTACCATTTATGAAACTCATAGATTCTTAAAAAATAAATCGAGCACCAA
>LSSL01001601.1:9260-24003 GCA_001953115.1 Smittium mucronatum
TTATATATTATATAGGCTAAACTAAGCCATTTTTCGAAGAATTGAACCAATTGATACTCTTCTTTTTTACGTTATAATTTTTTTTACAAATAAATATTACAAAAATGCGCTAAATAGCAATAATTTGATTAAAATGTAAGATCAGAATTTTCTATTTTGGATAAATATTTTCTTGTCATATTTTCCTCGAAATAATTTAATTTAATTTTTTAAAAATAGAGAATGAAATATCAGGGATATATAATCAAAATTTTAGGTATTATCTATATAGTACTGACTCTTTAATATGATAGTGAAGAATTTAAAAATGCGAGATTTTATTTTTTTATAGCAAATTTTTACATTTTATAGGGGAAAATATAATTGGTCTTTAATTTTATATAATTTGATTTAAAAAATTCAGTAATGATAAATAGTAGTCAAGATATTACTGTTTATTGAAAAAAAAATATATTAAATTTAATCAACCCGCAAAAAATATCCTACTATAAATAATTTTTTAGTTTGAAAATAATATTGATTTTAATATAATATTAGTAGCAATTTTTTTATTTTTTTGCATTTTTAAACTGTTTTTATGAGGAGGTCCATATTATTATATTTTAATTCAGTATTTTTTAAAAAATTATTATAATATGATTTTCAAATAAATTTTTGTTTATAATAAAATTTAATAATCGAAAAAATAGTTCAAATTTCCTCTAAATTTACGGAATCAGGGATTTGAATATATTGATTTTATTTTTATTATTTAATTTAATACTCACATCTTATAAATATCTATAATTTATTTTTTATATAGGTAAATAATTATATATTTGTGTTAAAAAAATTCAAACTGTATTATATTCAAAAAAAAAAAAGGTTAATTTTAATGTTCAATGTCTAGATAATATTATATATATTTTAATTGAACCTATCAAAAATTTAGAACAAGAGTCGAAAATGTTGGATTTTTACCCCAAGCTTGAATTTAAAGTCTAGAATGATTCATGCTCAGCACATTATTCGCGTTTAGTTTTTAGATCAAAAAAAATTCTCTTAAATAATAGAGAAAATATGTTAAAATACCTAGGTATTCTACTCTTAATAAAAACATTTGTCTATCCATAAAAACATTTTAAATTTATAAAATATCACAAAAAATTAAAGAAAAATTGGAGAAAATTTAATTAAAAAGATCGGGGATAGTTCTGAGAATAAATTGGTATTATAATCAATAAATCCAGATTCAAAAAAAAAGACTTATATCTAGTTAATTTAAGTTTTTTATTTGTATTAATTTGTTAATTCGAATGAAAAAACTTCTATTAGCTTGAAATTACTGTAGTAATACCGAAAAAATATCATTAAAATATAATCTAATATAATCGTAAAAAATTTCTCGTATTATTTCCAAATTATATTTATGAAACATTTACGATTTTGAAAAAAAAAAAAAATCGTGATAAATTATTTAAAATATAGATTTTTTTGATAAAGATAATCAAATTATTTCAGAACAATTCTATCCAGAGCCAAAAAAACAGCTATCTTTAAACCTATGATGAAATTTGTATATGATCTTCTTTTATAAATCACATGCTTAATATTTCGATAAAAAGATTATTGAAATTTCGGGCTCTTGTAGAAGAAACTGGATATTGATAGAGTTTTAGGGGTTTTCAGGGAGAAAAAAAAAAGAAATATATGACAAAAAAACTCATGTTTAAAGCTGTTTAAAATTGATTACAGGTCTTAAATTTATAATCACAAGCTGTTCTTCGTCAGATTTTTTTAACTCAATTCAATATGTGGAATATCTTATAGGAAAAAAATGCCTGTGCTACAATACCATCAAATATATAGCAGCTTCCAAGCTTTATTGCCATAAATCTATAGTAAAATATATTTAAAATTGGTCTGAATCAAACAATATAATTTCGGCATTAAATCTATAGATCTCGATCTAGATTTTATGGCCTCAACTATCCATGTAAACAAGGCAAAAGCTGTAAGGAAAAAATCTTAGAAATGTATCTAAGTTGGAAATTATTCTTCCGAAATCAATTTCAGATTAAAATAAAAATAATGAGAAAATAAGAAAATAAGACAATTGGAAAAATAAATGCTTCGAAATTGAAAGAAAAAACTTGTAATTTTTTACTAGAATTTTTTTTATATATAATCTAGTGTTGTGGATTCATTTTTGGTATATTAAAAAATTTACAATTTTGATAAGAAAAAGGTAAAATATGATAAAATATTAAAATTGAAAAAATTTCTAAATGCAAATTCACTATACCATAGAACTATCTTGGAATGAAGAGGAGTATTAAATGTTTGCCTGTTGTACCGTAAAATATCAAATTTAAAAGAGAGATATACGCATCATATACGATCAAAAAGAAAATTTTGGGATTTATACGGCAGAAAGACCAAGAAAATAAAAACCATTTATGAGTAAAATTTTTGTCGGTCTATTTTATGTATGAATAAAAAAAAAGTCTTAATATCTAACATTAAAAAAAATATTGAATTATTTATTTCAGTTAATAAGAATATTAATGGGTGTTAATTATAAATAAATATAAAATTAATAATAAAAATAATAAATTAGAAATTAGAAATACTTTTTATTAAAAACATAAAAAAATGTTATAAATACATTTATTATTTTCAAAATTATTTAATATTGAGAAGAACGCATAAAAAAATTGTAGATTATAAAAAATTGAGAAAATTTACTAGAAGTTCGTTTTGAAGAAATTTTTATTTATTAAATAAATTAAATCGATATGATTCGATTATTCAAGTTATGTATTTAATATTAGATAATTCATTCGTTTAATTCAGGTCAATAAATGTATTAAATCATTAAAGTAATGTTACTAAATTAAATTCATGGTAAATAAATATAATTAAATTTACATATTCAAATCATGGAAAATAAGCAAAAAAATCATGAGCCCAAGTCATTCAAGTCAATTCGATTTATCCAAGCTCGATAAATCTAATTCAAGTAAATTTATAAAATTGAGTCAAGTTATTTATTTGATTTTTTTAACACATTGACTTGTTTTTAAGGAATAAAAAACTTGATTTATCCTTATATTTTTTTTGATTTATTAAAAAAAAATGTGCTTTATGTTTATATTTCTTACATTGGTGATTTTATTTTATTTTTAACTTTATATATATATATATATATATATTCATAGTAAACTTAATATAGCTCTTCATTTTAAACAATTCCAATATGCTCAAAATCGGATTATTTATTTTCATAATTAAAGAAAGTTTTAAGTGGAAGTGTGTGTCAACATTTCGTCATTTATGAAAATATTAAAATAGCTTTATATTATAAAAGTTTATCAAATTTTATTTATATAATTAATTTTTGATTACATATTAATTAAATAGAAAATATCTTCTTCGAGAGTTTAAAAGCTTTATTCTCCGTAATCTTGGTTTTAGTCTATTAATATTTAATGTATTAAATATTTTTTTTTCAGTATTCTATCCCTGAAATTATTTTCTACACATCTCATGTTTGCATTATATGATTTGATTATCGTTTGGTTTAGTATATTGGCGATTTTTCTCTTTCGTAAAGTTAACAAGTATCAAACCTTGCATATTTTTTAGTATTGGGGTTTAATTTTTTTGCTTTTGTGATTTATTTAATAATTTGATTTTTATTCTTTATGTTTTCAAAATAAATCTGGGGTTTTAAGCAATCTATGCTAATAAAACAGCAATAGAAATATTTCAAGATATAATAGTTAACTATTGAAATTTCAGGTAGTGGAATATCTTTGTACAGGAGAAGAGGAAGGTTTGTCAAAATTGGATTTATATGAGATTTCTAAATACTAAGAAATATGGATAGTTTTCAACAAAGTACTTATAAAAAATAATAATAATAATTTGTGATTATAATACAAGTCATGCATGTTTTAAACTTTTTTATTATTTTTTTGAATTTCTTGGTGGTACTTTTATTGAAGGGTATTTAATATCAATTTTCAAAAATTTCAACGGGCCAGTTGTGCTAGGGACGAAGAGCAGTAGGGAAGGAGTTAAAAGATGGATATATTTATTTAGAATATATTTAGTATTTAGAAAAGAAATAGTGTAGGAAATATTAGAACGAAGACTGAAGCTAATGATTACAATAAAAATAAATAAATTAAACCTCTTTTCTTTTCTATGTGAAGAGAAACAGCCGTTTGAACAATAAATTTTGAAACTATGTTTGAGTTAATTAGTATTGATTCATATTAAATTTTAAATTATAAGAAAATGGTGTCTCAGCACAATATCAATTTGCTTGTACTTATTATTGAAGCAATCATTTTTTCCATAACTATAAAAATGAGGTAAGAATGTAATTCAAAAAATTTGTCTCATAAGTTTTTTGACCGAAATTTGATATTTTTTGATATTATTTGGGGGTATTTACAGTGAGATATGTGGTTTTTAATATACCATATCTAGCTAAAAAACGATATGTTTAGTAATTTTAAATTTTATTTTGTGTATTACTCAAAAATAAAACATTTTTATATACATTAAAAGACTCTCCAGAAATGTTTTTATCGACAAATTTTTGGCTCGGGTAATTTTTGTTTATTAGAATCGACTTAATATTATTGGGGCATAATGAATCCATGGATTTCAGGCATATTGATAACTTCTAAACACTTTTTCTCGCATCAATTTTGAGACTCATGTTTTTTTTTTTGGAGTAGGGCCCCCTGATTTTATTGTTGTTTCTGGTTAAGGACTATATATTTGCAGCTCTAGCGATACTTTTTAAGTTACTTTTATGGCTGATATGATTTAAACTTTTATTATCTTGTCATTTATCATTTTACTTTCAAGACAGACAAGTGCATCGAGAAATTAGATGGTGTGGGTTCCGGAATTTTTTCTGATTTTTATTATTTTTTTCCTTGAAAACGGGTTGCCTGAGAACATTTTTATTCCTGATGGGCTGAAGCTGATTATCTATTTATTTATTTTTACGGAAGGTTTTGCCACGGCTATACTAAGAGGGGATCGGGTGCTAAGATTATTGATTTATACAAGGGACTGAAAGATTTAATTAAGGGTAACTAACGGCTTGGTGAAACTAAGAAGTAGATATAAAAAGATAAATAATTAAGGACTTAGGGAGCTCGGAATTTGATTGTGTTGAAAAATCTAATCCTTTCTGAAAGGATCTGTCTTCCCTTTTATATCAAATTCCTGTTATTATCCGATAAGCATCTTTGCGCTCATTGGATAAGATAAGAGATTAGTCATTTTCATCTGATAGTCTCATTAAACTATTCCTTACTTTAGATATTTTTCTCGTAAATGTGTATGATATCAAAGAATTTCGAAAATATTATAACTATATATTTGATTAAGTGGTTATGGCGATGGTCGGAAGACCTAGTGGTTGCATGTTTGAATCCTAAACTCAGAAAAAAAATTTAGAATGACTCTTCCTCTTGCTTTCAGTGTTAATTTGCGGACTAAGTATTAGATATTAGATTACTCGAGACATTCTATTTTCGATATTGATTCAGGCTTCACAAGAAACTTAAGATATAAGTACACAAAATTCTGTTAGAGGAGGTGGGTCCTGAGACCAATGGTCTTTCTAGGTATTCTACCACACAAATGGGTTACCGTCATACTATAAATATCATTTCTGGTTATTAGGGCTTTCGTTGTGAACTGAACACTCTCATGAGACCCTTTATGATATATTCCCCACTTTCTATACACTAGTGTTCGCAATTAACTTTGATTTTTTTTATTTGGATTGGATTGGATTGTCTCTTTAATATGTGTTGATCTTTGTGATGCTCTGGTTTCTTTTATTGTGGTTCTTAGATTTAACTCTGATGTTCTTAATTTTAAGGCCCTTATTCAATTCTTTTCTTTTGCTTTTGCTTTTCCTAGGTGGTGAGGTTTTTTCTGGGTTCTTTTTATCTATTTATTCGCTGTGAAAGCTTCTTAACAATTCTGATTGTCAGATTTTATTTTCTGGCTCCCAGAATATATCGAGGGAAAATTTATTTTCATATTGCACAATGTATTTTAGTTTTCTATAATAGAGCCTGGAATCTAGGATTCTTTTATCCCCTAGTTATTTTCCTTTATATGGTATTCTTTGTGGCGAAGTGTTTATATGTTCATTTTTTGCCTGATTTTTATCTCTATGGTGGTTATATGATGAATACCGGGTGTATATTCTTTTAAGAGGGAAGATGATTCTGTACGATACGTCACTTATTTTCTTACCTATTTTAAATGGATCGAGAAATCTGTGATCTATTTTTTTGGATGACCTGTTGGTTTTTATGTTCTTCGCGTTCATAAATACGATTTCCTCTTCTGAAAATTGTTCTATGTACCTCCTTCTCTTTTTAGTAGATTTTTTATATGTATTTACTTGATTTTTCAGGTTTTCAAGAACTTTTTGTGTTTCTTGAATTTCAGAAACTCTAGCCTCAGCTGCAGGAACCAGTGTGAATTGGTTATATATTGTATTAAATTCTTTGTGATATCACATCAGTGCATAAAATGGCGATAGCTTTGTATACGAGTGTGTTGAATTTTTATATGCAAATTCGATGAATTTCAATAACCCGTCCCAATTTCTTTTATTGAAATTTACTTACTCCTCAAGATATTGTTCTAATACATTATTTAATCTTTCTTTTTGGCCAACTATCTCTGGTAGGAAAGCTGTAGAAATCTTTATCTTGAATATTTTTATACACCTACGATAAAACTTTGAGGTGAATTGCGAGCCTCTATCCGAGAAGAACTCGTCTAGGAATCCATATTGGAAGAAGGTTCTTTTCATTAATATCTCTCTGTTTCTTTGGAATCCAGGGGCTTGAAACATGCTATAAACTTTACCGTTTTAGTATACCTGTCTAAAACCACCATTATAGTGTTATATTTTTTTGACATGGGGAGCTCTACGATGAAATCAAGTGAGATAGCTCTCCATGGACCACTTTGTATTTATAGCCACATCAATAGGCCTTGTTTTTTATGGAGCTTCGTTTTTGTTCTGTTGCATATGTATCAAGTTTTTATATATTATTCTACATATTTTTCGAGCTTCGGGAGCCAATTATTTCTCTTTAAAAGGGGAAAAAATTTTTTGTTCCCTTATAGCCAGAGAATATTGATTTGTGATATATTTCAAAAAAAAAATGGTATTGGTGAGTTATATTCATATATTTTCTCGTCTTAGAGTAAAAAAACCGTTTTACCATTTTTACCAATCATTTGACCTATTTTTATTCATTATTCTCTGAGCGTATCTATCGTTTTTGGTTTTTTTCGTTATTTCTTATATTTTCAATTTTGGAACCAGTATCGAGCTGGGGGATATTTAAGGGTTAATGATATTTTCCTTTTATAAATTTTCTTTGTGGTTCGCCCTTCTGGAAAAGCCATCTGGCTTGCTCCTTAGTTTAACTGGTCGTTATGATAATTTAAAGTTTTATTGGGATACTTTTAGTGACAATTTTTCATGTAGACGGTTTAAAACTTTTTGCTATGAAAATACGTCAGATTTTTGTGATCCGGAATTATTTAGAATTTTATCTTTTCCCCTTCTGGATATTGCTTCTATTACTTTAGTCAGTTAACTATTTCCAGTAGCTCTTTTCTTGTACCTCATAATTTTTTCGGCCGGGTTGAATTTTTTTTGACTAATATGATATCGGTATCAAATTTCCTCTTGGTATCTTTGATATAATATGGCTCCCATTGCAAAATCTGAGGCGTCGTTTTCTACAACATATTGTAGTTCGGTATCTGTGAATTTGAGAACTTGATCTTCAGTTAGGGTCTTAATAATATTTCTAAAAGATTTTTGCATCCGTTTGTCCATTCAATTGGATCGTTTTTTCTTAAAAGTGTTTCTAACGGTTTATATATATTTTAGAGGTCCGGAATAAATTTCCTGTATTAATTTATGAATCCTAGAAACACGTTCTCTCTTTTTTTTCGTGTTTTCCCATTCTTTAAGATTTTTTATTTAATCTGGTTCTGTTCTTATCGGATTTTCTGACATTATATGTCCCAAAAACGGTACTTCTGAGGAGTTTAAAATTAGTTTTTTTTAGATTAAAGTACAGGTTATTTTAGGAAAGTTTTCTGAGTAAAAATTTTACATGCTTTACGTATTCCTCCAATGAATTAGAATAAACGAGGATATCATCTAGATAAGCAATATCATAATCATCCAAAAAGTCTCTTAAGACACTTTTATGAAGTGTTGCGAAGTTTCCGTGGCCTTGTTCAACTCAAAGAGCATCGCCTGATATTTGAAGTGACCGTATCAACATCCGAATTTAGCTTTCCATTTGTCTCCTTTTCTTATTCTGACTAGCTTATATGCACTTCTTAGATCCAGTTTTGTAAATATTTTTGATTTGCATAGTCTTTCGAACGTATCGTGAATCCTTGGATGCGTATTTCTATTTTTTACTGTGATCGAATTCAATTTTCTGTAGTCTAAAAACAATCTCAACCATTCTTATTTCTTCTTTAAAAACATTATATGCGCGCCGGCCGGTGGTTTTGACGATCTCATGAACCCCTTTTCTAAATTTTCAGTGATATATTATTTTATTTTTAATAGATAAATTGGTGATAAGGAATATATGGGGCCCCACGATGGAGCCATATCTGGCACAATGCCGATTGGAAAATCATATTTCCTATTTATTTTCAAATTATTCGCTTTAATTTTGTTGAATAATTATTTGTGTTTTTTATAGGGTGGAGGAAATTTTGTTATTTTATCTTTCGGGGGTTCTTTTAAGTCGAAATTCGTATTTTAGTCCGTTTTTAAGTCAATTTTATCGCTTTTTAAGGTTTTTTTCTCCAAATAAAATTTGATTTGTGGATTCCTAGGGTCTTTATTACAACTATTCAGAGTTGATAGATTTTTCGAAATCAAATATAGATCTACACATACAGGACTTAGTGTTTTCTTCTTGAGGTAAACATAAATTTCGTGCATATTTTTTTGAATTTTGCAATTCGATTTGCAGAAGTCGGAATACCAATCTACCTTTTTTTTCCCAGTTTATTGCTGTTTTTTGTAACTTTAACCAAGGTACCCCAATTATAATTTTTATTTTTGGGCTTTTTATTAGGTATAACTTTATTTTCTCTTCATAAGATCGTCAAAGCTTATTTTGAATGAAGGTTAGTATTCTGATACTTAATTGGGAAATAGTGCCTTAAAGTAGACGGTTTCTAAATCGATTTTAATTCTCAGCATTTTTTCAACGTTTAAACTTTTAGCGGAAAATCTTTCACAAGTGAAGTTTTCCGAAGCTCCTGAATCTAAAATACAGTAAATTTTTATGAAAGATATGATAATATTTGAAAAAATCTTTATTTTGAACCAGAAACAGGTATTTTCAAGATTATTTAGGTTGAACATGGTTCCTGGTGTCAACAGTAACTTCTTCTCTATGACTGGGTGTTGAAGTTTAAAGATTAACTTTTTTTTTGGGCAGTCAATTACTGATTGGTCGGCTGATACACAATACAAACGTAGACCAAAGTTGAACAGTCTTCTCCTTTCTTCTGGGATAAGATTTTTTCTTCTTCCTGAATTTATATAGTCAATTAACATATGTATTGGTTTATTCTCATTTCCCTCGTCGACCGCTTGTTTTTTTTTTTCATTTTTCCCTTCATTGGTTTTGGAAAGAATTTGAGTTAGGATTCATCATGATAGCTCTATGTTGGTTTATATAGTTATAATTAGGCCTGTCTTACAGGATCAACTGTCTGGTAACCAATCTTTTAGTTATCATTATGGATAGTTCTGCGTTCCTTTCAAGGGTACTAGGGAGCTCTTCTGCCATGAGATGATTCATAAATTTTTTGCTCGTTCCTCTCAAAAATCACTTTATGAGAGCAAGTTTATCATATCCACTGCCTCTAATCAGTGATATAAATTTGTTTGCATATGAGGATACGTTTCTGGGCCCTTTTCAAAATTTCCTAAGTGAGATCTCTTTCTTTTATTTGTTAGTAAAGCCTGATAAGTTTTTCTTAAGTACATCTTCTAGACTTGAATAGCTGTAAACGCATCGTGATTTTGATGTTAGCAGTGTTCCAAACCAATTTTCAGCTGGTCCCCTCAGGTTGGTGCAAAGAAATATGATTTTTATCCTTTCATTTGCTAAAGTCTCCGGCTTATCCCAGAAATAAAATTCCATACTTGCCATAAATGATTGATACTTGCCTACCATAACGCTAAATTTTGTTGCTTCTGGAAGCTTAATGGTACCGTTCATGGTCTGATGACCGGCGAAGGGATGGTTTTTTTGTTGCGGAATCTGATCATAACTAATCTCTAGTTATGGATTGTTATTTTGGGTTTCTGTGAAGTTATCTCTAGTTTTTTCATTCTGGTATGCTAGCTCAGAGTTCTCGGGGAAGAAAAGTCTATTTTTAAGCTCCATTTGGTGTGATGGTTAGGATTTTCAATCTGTAACTGCTATACTGATAGATGATCGGATAATAAGGTTGTGTATTTATACAAGGGACTAAAAGGTTGAGTTAAGTGTAACTAATGGCTTGGGGGACTAAGAAGTAGATATAACAAGATAAGTAATTTTGTAATTAGGGAGCTCGGAATTTCACTAATTCGAAAAGTCTAATCCTTTCTAAAAGTATTTGACTTTCTTTTTATATAAAATCTCTGCTCTTATCTTAAAATCGAAGTTGTGCTAATTGGATAAGATAAGATATTCGTCCTTTCCATCTGATATTCTTATTAAAGGTGTATTATTTTTCTGCCAAATTGATCTCTACAATTGCTGTTTTAAGCTCTATTTTTTTTAGGCCTATATTTTGAATAGTTATAAATCAATTTCACCGATATCCATTTATGAGCATAGCTAAATGTGTGTTTAACGAAGTCGTGGAATTGAGGTACTGGTTTCATTAACAAAGAGTTTAATCTGGGACTCTATCGAGACTTTATATTCCATTGAGCTCTTTGTAGAATTTTCAAAACGGGGTTCAAGCTAGAGATGTTGGGTGAAAGTTGGTAAGATATTTAAAACATCCCTGATTCTTTTGAGGGATATTCAACGCTGAACTTGTTCATATTATAAAACATATTCTAATTAAAATATCTTCTGATGGATTCAAGATATCTGCGAATTTTTCATTCTATGTAAACTTATTTCAATAAAAGCTTATTGCGAGAGTTCGTGGTTTATAAAACCAGAAACAATTATACTGTGCCAAGATTTCTGGGATTTTTTTTTTTTTTATAATAAAATATAAATAATATATATACCTTAAAATTTTATCAATCTCAACTTGGTTTTTGGAGTTACTGACTTCTTTAAATATCTAAAAATGAAGAATTTAACGCGTGTACTTTGGATATGAGAGCAATATGATTTATTTTCATCGCTTTTGTATCCGTTTGAATTTATTTATATATGTAATATTTGGTTTTAGTTATTTTTTGGTGATTTTGATTTCTAAGTGATTTTGACTCTAAATTTTTTTAACAGTTTTTTATTGGGATAAAAACTCAGTTAATTTATTCTTTTACCCAATACATTTTCATTTGTAATTTAGTTATGTAATAAAAGCTCAAATTAATTGATGTAGTTTTAAGCGCAGATTTTTGAGGGTTATTAAATAATGACTAGGTTCTAAAAGTTGTGAATTTTAAAAATAAGAACTAGCATAATTAAAAAAAAAATTTAAAAAAAAGAATCAGGACTCTTATTTTTTTATGCGAGTCTTAAGCTTGAATTTAGATTATATAATCCAGTCTAATACTCTAATAATCTTAATATTAAAATAAATGGATCACGTTTTTGTAGCACATGAGTTCAAATCTGAATATAATATAATATAAATCATCAAATTACCTTTATTTTTTTGAATAAATTTTGTAACAATTGAATATTTATGTTTTTATTAACATGAAACAAACTTAAGATCTTCTTAGTAATTAAAAAATAAAAATAAAAATCCTTTAAACTATCAAAAAAATTAGTTTCCTAGACATAATTTTTTATAAAGAAAACACTTGGATTCAAAATTTGAAGGATTTATGCAATACTTATTTTTCAGCCGAGTTGAAATCAAATGGAACTTGGTTTATTTATTTATATTATTTTATAATCAATGATTGCTAATTATATATAAGCTGGTACACTAGGATGTTTTAAAAATATGTGAAAAAGAATACAAATATTTTTCAATACCTTTTATTCTTTGACTTAAAATCATTACTATCAATCTATTTAAGAGAGGCCGCTATATTATAAACTCAATTTATTTTTGATACAATGCTCTAAATATAAGAGGTATCATTTTAAATTTTAAATTTACATTTTCACAAAATTCGCTCAATTTTTTATATGTTTTCATGTTTTATAAATATCAATCCAAATAATGAGTATAAAGGTATCAGATTTTAGAGGCAAATAGATTCTTATTTTTACTGAATACTAAAGATATATTACATTTCAAACTAACCACTAAGCGATATAAATAGAGAATATTTGGAATTATATTACCAATTAAAAGAATTATCAACTAAAAGTATTATGCTAATTCTGCAATGCATTCTTAAAATTTGCAATTCAACTCCTTTAAAAGTGTTCAACAATTTAAATTTCTACTAGAAATTTAAAACCATAAATTTTTATAGTAATACCGGAATCACAAGGTTGATTAAAGCTATTGTGATATCTTGGACCTAAAGTTAAACTTTCAGGGTCAAAGCTATCCCTTAGTGACAATAAATTCTAATTTGTATTAGGATTGTTAGATTAATTTTATTGGACCAAATAAATATTTGGCTAAATTTTTCAATTATTTCATTAGCCGAAAGAATATATTAATTAAATTAATCGGCCAATAATTAGATGTTCAATTTCTCTCGATTCGATAACCATCAAAAAAGAACCAAATCCATTTGGAAATCAAAATCACCTGTAAACCACAACCACATACAACATATATATAATAGTAATACTGAATTGGATATTTTAAAAAAAAGGAAAATTTAGGTTAGAATTTATTTATGTTTTAAACCCGCCAAAACGGGATTAGAAATAGGATACTTTTACCAGGGGGGTGGAGTATACAGTTTACGTTCTGCTTTGGGTTTTTATGGTTGGATATTATCTAGTATCTCTTCTTTGTCAATACAGTGAAAATATGGTTGTAGTAGGCTACCACCAATTGTTCGAGTGGACCTTTGGGTACCCACAGACATTTTTTAGACTGATCGAGAAAACGCGAATTAACATGTTTTATTTCTACCATTTAAAATCCGACCGGCGAAAACCCCCACACACTAAAATTTGGCGGTGGCGATAAGAAGAATTCAGTTGGCCAATTTACGAACGGTTGGTTTCTTGGACGGTTCAAAAACATTCCCACCCAATTTACCCGAATTCGATTCTATAAAAGTGGTGGCCAACCGGCATTTATTTAATTGGTTGTCTTGCTAATCGCTGGTAGTTTGGACAAGGATTTAAATTCAGGTGGGGGTTTGGAGAAACCTTGTGGCCAATTGCGGAAAATGTGGTGGGGATTTGCAGCATTCGATCCAATTGATCTTGTTCTAAATAAATAAAGGAAAAAGTAGAGGGATAGTGAGGCAATGGATTTGGTTGGCTTATGGATGGTGCACTGACCAATTGATTTTACGAAAGGGGAAGGGGCAGACGATTTGGGTTGGATGGGGACAGGCGACTGGTAGAAGGATAAAGAAAGAGAGAGAGAGGGACAATGGAAGTAAACCAGAAAAGGGACAAAACGCTTATAAATACTTTTCGATTAACAAGATATAAAATCCAAAAGTCAAAGAGTAAATGTAAAAGCGAACGATTTTTTAATAAATTCAGATTTTGAAACTAAAGTTGGAATCAAATAAATACGATTATTGAAACAAAAAACCAGAATCATATTAATATAGCGAAAGAGATGGTGGATGCATCGAGTTTGTTGAGCGACGTCTTGTCGGGTAAGACATTTCTTTCAACCCTTTTTTTTTTTATTGGAAGTACTGTAAAAAAATGCCGGAAGACTTCCATTAGTACATTTTCTACCTAATGTAACTATATTTGTTGAAAAATGGGTATTCGGAAGAATAGCTCTAGAGTTCGTACCTCTTGAAATACAGCACATATTCCACGAAATCAAGGATTTAGACGAAAAAACATTTAGTAAGACTTTATTAATTTATAAAATATTGAAGGAGGGGCTTCGAGTACTCTAAATCATATTAATGCAACTGGTTGTATTGGAAAAATGGGGCTGTTAGAGCTGGAACGAAATATATCGAAAAGCGAAAAGAGTTGGGAGGCCCATTTGGGACAAGAAGGTAACAGCGAGAAGCGGACGGACGAAGAAACAAAGATCGTCAAGACGATATTTAAAGATTTCAGCGAGGCAGATTCGCTGTACCAAAAGAAGATCCAGCTGGCGGCGAAGGCGCTGTCGATTATCGAGCGGCATTCGAAGAAACTCGATTACGAGCTCAAAAAGATCAATCGCGCAGATAGTGGCAGTAGCACCGGCAGCAGCGCACTAAAAGGCTCGATGAGTGGCGGTGGTATTGCAGCGGCTACTGGGGCAGCCGGACATCAACGTCGAGGCAGTTTTGGGCCAGCGCAAAAGAGCTCAACCGGCCGTATTGATCCGGGCTCGTTGTATTCAACACCGACGGCGG
>LSSL01001604.1:0-11814 GCA_001953115.1 Smittium mucronatum
TTTTCTTCTATTTTTTTGATCAGAAATTCCGAATTAACACTCTTAAATTTAATACTACCAGATTTAGACCCTCTTCTAATATTGGAAATTACATTACCGGAATATATCCAGCCATATGCAGTGGACATATAAATATTATGAGCTGATATCAGAATGTGAAAATAGTTTCCATTTTCAGCCGATTTTATTACTGCTATTCTGACAGATAAGGATATTTCTTTTATTTCCCTCTGGATATAGGAAAAACAACTGCTTCATTATTAATGCTTGGTTACATTTAAAATAAATTTAAAAAAAATTGTTTCTATTTTTAGAAAACTCATATATTTTCAACCCGATATTTATACAATTTTTATAAAAAAGCAAACTTAGAAACGAAATATTTATGTAAGCTTTTATATTCCAAAGAGAACGTACTTTTTAATACATGGGAATTTTTATTCATCAGAAATTCTTATTCTCACTTAAATTTTGGATTTTCATGATAAAATATTGTAAAAAAATTGTGAGATGTGACAAAATACCTTTAAAAAATATTTTAGATTTTTTTAATGGAAATATTCTCATGTTTTTTTTTAGCTATAGGAACATAATTCCTTATTGAGAGCCAATAAATTTGCATATACTCATTTTCTGCTCTGTACACTAAAATTTTGTAAAATAAGCTTAGAAATTACCACCTATTTTTTTCTCTAAACATAAAATTAACCTATAAATTATTAAAATTTTATTTAAAACTATTTGGATTCACTTTTTTCCAGTTTAAATTCACTTTTACATTAATTAGGTGCATTGAGACCAAATTGGATTCACTTATTCCGAATTAATTTTCACTTTAATTTGATTTGGTTGCGTTTTTTCTAAATTGGATTCACTTTTTTTTTATTTGCTTTCACTTTTTCCCAATTTGCCTTAGAAAAGTTGAAGTAAAACTATTTTTTGTGTAAGCTTTTCCATCACTATAAAATACCTGTTTTTGAAGCTAGATAGGTAGAATATTAATTTTTAAATTTATTTTCATATATTTCTATATTTATTCCAGCTGATTTTTCTTAATGAGTTATAAAATCATAAATTAATAAAATGTCTTTAAAAATTTAAATATTTAAATTTAAGATCTTCAAGTATGAAATTTTATCTAAATAAATTGGTATCTAAAATAATTTAAATAATTATAAACCAACCTTCTATATTAGTTTAGCAAAATTTTGTGAAAAATTGATTAGTAATTCTCTTTTTTTTTTCTAATTTTCTTTGAACTCAAAGATATTTATTTTTAATTCTAAAAATACCCCTTCTATAATTATATTTCACTTATGGGCTTCAGAAATATTTTTTATAGGTTGAAATCAGCTTTTATAAAAATTAAAATTAAAAATCATCATATGAGCTTAAATTTCAATCAATTTTTTTTGATTTTATCGGCTTTTCCATAATTTTTCCAAATATCTTTAAACTTTTTTATCTATTTTTACTTTTTTAATTTTTTTTATTATCAATTTTTAATTTCGATAAATTGTTTTTATGTTTAAAATTTTGATAAAACAAATTTATTTAAACCTTTCGGAGGCCAAATTTCTTCAAAAATAATTGGCAAAGATAATAGAATTTTTTTTTCATATAAAATTGGCATATTATGTAATAAAAGCATGATTATTTATAATGTAAAAAGTTATGGGATGAGATTTTTACTTAGTCAAAACTTCATTCTACTTGGATAAAATGATCACATATTGGCCAGAATATGCCATTTATTCTGACTTAAGTTATAAATATAGGCTGCTATGAGAAGATATTGGTCGAAAATGTCAGCCTTTATGATCATTTTTACCGATAAATAATGTAACTATTTGAACAGGAAGGTTATTATTCTCAAACACAGTTATATGTTTTGGTTTTAACCGTTAATATTGGTCAAAAGTAGGCGTTTCTTAGCCCAGTATTTAGTTCGCAAAAAGTTACCATTTATAGACAGATAATGTTTTTTTACTGACAAAAAAATAGAACTGTATTTATAGCTACTAATATTGGTATAAAAATTGTATATTTATGACCCAATGCCACTGCATAAATATTTACTTTTTCTACAAAAAAACGATGTTTTGATTTATTTACTAAATTTGATACCGATGTAATTTTATTTTAAAACACATAACATAATTTATGTTATTCTAAATAAATATTCTTTTGTTAAATTTTTAATAAAATTTTTGAGTAAAATCTTGGCTAAGAAAAATTTTTTAGCCTCCGTTACCTTGCCATTTTTTATATGATGGCCCCTAAAAGGACTAAATATTAGCAAAAATATATAAAAAATATAAAAATTGTAATAATTTAAATATTCAATAATAAATTAATAAATTTCTGGAATATATATTTATTCATTTTTTTAAAAAAAAAGTCTAACTAATATATTTCAAGTGAAATAATTATATTATGAAATTATATTTTGAGTTAATATAAAATAATTTTGAATAAAAAAGGTTAAAATCGAAAACCCTCAAAACATAAAAAAGTTAGGCGAGTTTGATTCTCGTAGGTAATTTTCATCCAATAATTTGATATTAATAATAAAAAAATGGACTATAATTATTTGAGAAAAAAATTTGACATTTTATATTTTAGTTTTTATGATATTTCACTAAAATAATCCTTAAAAATTACAAAAAATCAAACAAAAATTTTGTCCTAAGCCTATAAATATTCATAATCTAAGGAATAAAAAAAATTAAGTTTTATGAATAAAAAAATCATTTTTTTTTTTGCATATACAAATTAATAATTTTTGACTTTATCACTTTAAAAATATATTCCGCCTACAAGATTAACAGCGTTAGTACTTAAAGATGAACACTTTAATTTTTATATAATTATGATATGTTTAATATTTTAAAGGTTTTTATTACCATTTAGCTTATTAAAAACAAAGAAGTGTTGTTTTTAAGCTTTTTTTATCAGTGAATCATAATTTGATTATTAAATTTGATTATGTAAGAAATTTATAATATGAAAATAAAATGTTATTTTGTAGCAAATTCGATTTAATTTTAATTTCCTGTAATTTTTTAATCCGGGATATTCATATTTTTTCACAAATTCATATCAAAAATTTAAAAAAATTGCTTTTTTCTTTAAAAATGATAATAATTAAATAAAAAAATACAAATTAAAGAGAAAAAATAACTGAAATTATTTTTAATAATTTTTATAATTTAGAAAATAAAATTTATATCAAATAAAATAATTATTTTAATATTGGTAAATAGGATTTAATGTGGTATTTATATAGCTTAATCTGATAAAATGAGCAGTTTCGACTATAAAAAATCATTCTAAAAAAACTAAATTATAAAAATTCCATTATAAGAATATAAATTTATCTTAAATTTCTGTTTAATAATCAAATGATTTGCAATTTTTTAATAAAAATGTTATCTATTTTCAAATGAAATTATTGGGATTATCTTAGGGTAATTTAACCAAAAAATTTAGAAATAATTTATAACTTACTTTTGAAAAATATTTATATTTAACAAAGGGCAAAAAATGAGTTATGTCTAAATTTTTTTTTTTAAGAATAGCCACTATAATATTAAGTAGGGAAGAAATATATATATACTGATTGTAATATTTTCCAGATAGCTACCATAGTATCAGATGGATTGATATTATCTCTGATCCATCTGATATTCCAAACAACAAGACTCTTGGATCTGACTGTATTCCCAATGATTTCGGAAGTTTGCGATGACGGAAAAGACTCCAAAATCGAAATAGGAGAAAGAAAATTTCAAAATATAATCTTAATGTAAGATTATGGGAATGCTGACCAATATGGATTCTATTATTGTATCTTGAGTCCTGAAAAGAGATTATTTGTATGACCTCAATAATTATCGAAATATTTTATATATCTAAACTCTTTCGAAGCCTTAATTTAAAATTTTAGCCACCAAACAGTTTCATATCGATAGAAAATATGAAAAATTAGTCAATTTTCATACTCTTTTTTAAATTAATAAAATTCTCTGCATGTTGTTCAAATTGTACAAAATTCCCTGTAGATAAAAACATACAATAAAAAAACATAAAAATTCTATAGTTAATTTAGTAAAGCTATAGTAAAAGTGTAATATATCGACTTTATATTAAATTTAATGCAATAGATATCAGTGAAAAGTTATTTAACGAGGCTTGATATCCTTTTAGATTTTTTCAAATGGATTCTATAATTGATTTTGATGCCTTCAAACCTACTGGTCACCTATTTTGGCTGCAAAATGGTTTTCCAGACTCGTGCATACTCTTTAATTTCTATACTTAAGATATTTTCAATCCTAAAAAAGTATATTTCCGGCTATTTTTTGTTTAAATATACTGTAATTATTTTTTTTCAATGATTCCCGAGCAATTACCAGAATGATCCCAAGATATATTGGCTATAAATAAAATTGTTGATTGTTTAAATTAATGGAAAATGGTTTAAATGTATAAAAATGCGGTGTTGTGAATACCACAGTTTTCATATCGTTAAATCTTATATGAAAATGCTAAAAAAAATTAAAATAATGATCGGTATATTTAATCGATATATATAATTATAATTAAATGGGAATTCTCAGATGTCATTAAAAAAACAAAATAAAAGTAAACAGGACACTCTATGCTGTTTATAGCATCTATAAACGGTTTGAAGTGCCGTTTTCTCTAAGAATAAAATTCAATTATTTGGCTTTGATGTTTATTTGCTATTCTTGTGGCAAATATCTCGGTATGAGAAAAGCTAGAGGCAAAAAAAATCCAAATAAAATGGACAAATATCTTCGGCTGAATTTTATTTTGGGTCATATTAATGCTGTTGTATCATTCAATGCCAAAATAGGATTAAATTCAGTCTTATTAAAAACTGTTATGATATAAAATGTGCATATCACAAATTTTCAAAATTAAATTTTTTTGATTTCCTGCTTTAAAAGAGGCTTAATAGGGCTAAGATGACCACCTGAATAACTGAAAGTGCAAGAAATTATGTAGATAATAAGTGTTAAAAATTCGAAATTTGAAAATATTATAGTCTCAGTCAAAAGAAGAAAAAATAAAAATAACCAAAATAAAATTATTGGGTATACATTCAATCGATATATTTAGAATAAATAAAACTAGAAAAATCTTAAATAGTTGATTATTGGCCTGAAAATTAGAAATAAGGCATCCCTAAAATACAAACATAACCCTTCGTATCTTTTAAATTCTATTTAATATTAAATTTTTATAACCATGATTTTAAACAAAATATACCCTACTAAAAAACAGTTTCTCCTGAAACTGTTGATTACATCATATTAAATTTATTACGATCTGATATTAAACGAAACAAGACGAGTGGACTGTTAACACCTACACCAATCCGTCATATATCAAAATTTCTTTCGAAATTCAATGGATCTCCTTTGCGATAATTGGTAAAATCATCGGGGGGTATAAACATAATTTGAATCGGCTTCATTTTGAAACCTTCTATATTTGTATTATGCTTGATAAAGTCAAATTTCCTATTGAAATCGTCATTTACAGATATCTTAAATTTTTCAACAACCTTCTTAAAAATATGACCTCAAGATATGTGTATGGTATGTCCTTACAGATAAGCTTAGAGATGAGATTTTATTAAAATTCTACTTTTTTGTTTTTTTTAAATTAATATATAGCATATTTTTGTCTTAAAAATAAATATTTGTAATTAACCCCCCACTTTCTAAATAGATTTAAATTATTTGCAAACCAGAAAAATTTTCCAAGTAAATAATTATAAGTATAAGATACCAGTAACAAATATATGAAAATTTTAAAATTTTGAATTAAATTTCAGTAAAATTTTAAAATATAATTATAAAATGAAGACTATGCGGAAAAAATAATATGGAATGATAGCAGTAATTATCTGTGAGACAAAAAAAATTAAATAAAGCTTGTATCATAAATCCGAGCCAAAAAAAATTTATAAGAAAAATTATTAAACTCATCTAAATAACTGGGGCCCTATAATATATTTACTCAATTTTTTTTTTTTTAATTTCAAAAATTATATTTGTAATTAGAAAAAAAATAAATAGAATTAAAAATTAATAAAAAAAATTCTATTACAGAAAAAAAAAATCATTAATTTTTACCATAGAACAATTTTTTACATTGATTCTCTAACTAATATAATAAATAATAGCTCAATCTATTCAATATTTTTCACAAAAATATAAAACATTAAGTATAAGTATTAATATTTTCAATTTTATACCACATATTTCAATTGATTATTAAAATTATGCTAATTTTAAAATAATTTTTTTTATCTTAGAATGCCTCGATAAAAAACATATGTATTAGAAAATATTTTATTTATTTCTAATTCACTTAAATTTTTTAAATCTTTATAATTTTTCTAAACCATTTCATTATTAATTTTTCAAAAAGAGCGATTTTACTGATAAATCAAATAAAATTACCCTAACTCTTAAAAAAATTAAAATTGTAATGCTAAACGCGTAATCCGGGCTTTAAAATGATTTTTTGAGCTGGAAATAAAAAAAATACATCTAAATACTTAAGAAAAAATCATTTTTATAATCTTATAGTAACGGAATTGTTCAAAAGCATTTCATATTACAAATTTGCTATAAATCTATAAATAATAGTTAAAATGAACTCTACAAATATAATTTTTCAATTCCAAATCCAACTTATAACTCTCAAAACCTTTAAACATACTCTCGGACTCTTTTTTTTTGGCTACTGACGCATCATCTTACTATTTATTACTTTATTCTTTTCATACTCCTCAATTTCCACCCTTCCACTTCTGTTAAATATTAAACCTACCCATTTATCCTTTCTTTAGAATCAAGCTCTCTCCCTAATTCATTTTTTTTTAATTATTTAAGGCTATTAAACCCTTATAATTTTTCTATATCTTTTTTTTTCAATGTTCAGTCTGTTTTTTTTCAAACAATTTTTTTTGTATAACATGTAAAAAAACATTTTCATTTAATGAATATTTTTGTAATTAGCTTTATAAAAAATTTGATGGCATATTGTAATTTATTACTTAAAAGTTCTCTATTTAGTAAATATGGTTATGGTTATTTTATTCCATAGTGAATAACACCCAAAAAAATTTTATCCCTCTTGATTTGAAATTTGAAAGCACTATATTGAGTTAAAATAAACAAGGAAATTCTCTACATTTACAATTTTTCCCTAATAATTTTCACTTTTCAAGGCTTGTGAGTTAATCAATTTTTGAAATTTTAATTATATTGAAGAAATTTAGGTATATTAAATTTTTCATTACCTGAAATTTGATATTTTTATGAATAATACCTAATATTATTTACATATATACCTTGTTAGGTTTTTAAAAAAAACTCGTTTTTCTTTTAAAAATCCAACCATTATCTAACATAAATATTTAAACAAAATGAAAAATTTATATATACGCAAAAATTTATAATTTATAGTTCATAATTATTTTTATTTTTAGTTAATTCTTACGAAAAATTATGCTCTGTGTAACATCAATATTGTACGGGCATAAAAAAATAATTATGATTATACTTAATACAGTATTTTTTTTAAAAAAAAAAAAAAAATCTCAAAATACATTAGTTAAATTTCTAAATTAAATATATACAACTATTTACGGGTATCTCTTGATTTATTAAAATTATTTTATCTCAAAATAATAGCGTATAATAAATCTTTTGTAAAATTGATGCATATTTAAAGCACCATCTACATTTAATTTGATATAATTTATCCTATGACTTTTTTAGAAAGTATTAACTCGCGGATAAATGTTTTTGGGAATTTCTTTATATTTCTTTCGGCTGTTTAAACCAAGGATATATCGAATTTATTTACCTAAATTAAAAAAAAATACAATAAATCAGTCAAATTTTAAAAATTGCATCTAAATAAAATCATCTTTTTACGCAGATATTTTCCCAAAGGTTTTTTGTGCTTAAAAAGCTAGATTTTGAAAAAATCTAAAAATAAATGATCTATTAAAAAATTTCTGAAATATATGTACATATGTAGTTTATCAGATTTATCCAAAGATCTGGTGTTAAAAACAGTACTAAATTTAGAACTCTAAAACATGATCCTATTTTAAACTAAAAAAAATTAATGGTATTAATAGTAAGCTTTATATAATATCTGATAGTTTTATAAATGATAGTAAAATATTTTGCAATAAAAATACAAGATTTGGGCCTGATTGGATTAGATATTTATTATATTTTTACTTTTTAGGTATTTATTTTTATAATTTTAAAACTAATGGTACATGATTTATACATTCAAAAATCTTAATCTCTATATATAAAGATATTATAAAAATACAATAACAATTCATGTTTTTTATGGTTGCATTTAATCTCAATATGTACACTTTAATTTTATTAAATATTTATTAGCTTAGCTTTTAAATATTATATTACAAATTCAAGTAATATTAATCAGCAGTTTTAAATATTAGTTCCCAAAATATATATATTTGATTTACAAAAAAAATCAAGTCAAATAACATAAGCAATTAAATTCAGTTATTATATAACAAAAATTAAATGCTCGCATAAAAAAAAAAGTGGGATTTTTTCTGATTGGGCGAAAAATAAAATTTCTTATAATAAAAATCGTTAAAAACATCTGATATCAAAATTTAGACATTATTGGTTGATCTATTATTCACCTTAAATAATAAAAATTGGTATATTAAATAAAATCAAAAAAGAAAAATTATTTTTTCTTGAAAATATCACTATTCATTTTGCGCATTAGAAAAATGCTATTCTTTCTGTTTAATTTGATTTATATTGATAAACTTGCAATTTTATTTTGAAATTTCGCTAAACTTAATTTTTTAAAATAAAAATATAGAACTTCTTGTTAATTTTTCAAGAAAAATATTTTGCTTTATTAAATTAACGATTTCAAAAATTAAATATATCCATTTACAGAAAAGAAATTTTCATATATAAATAAAACAGGATTTTTGGGCTATAGAGAAAATTATTAATAAATTCTATTAAATTTTGTTTTAGGGTTTCGATTCTAATGTACATTTTTTTTCCGTAAAAAATATATACAGTATTTCTATATATATTAGTATGTAGAAAGAATGAAAAAAAATATGAACTATAAAAAAATCCCTCATAAAATCTTAATTAATGATTATCATATAACTATCTATCTTTTAAATTCCATCTTTACATTTTGAAAATTAATTTTAGTATGAAAATAAATACCAATATTTAAACTATTTACTAAAATCTATACTCGAAATTTTTAAAAGTAAAATAATAAAAATAATAAAAATAATAGTTATATTTATAATTAAAAGCAAATACATAAATAATGAGAATGAAATTTTCAACTTATATTTTTTTTTAAATCAACAATAAAATTAATCACAACTATTAGAAAACTATTTATATAATATAGAGATTAAAATCCCTTACAGCCCAAAAAAAAAATAGATATATTTGAAATTAATCTCATGAAAAAAAATCCAAATCTAATAAAGGTTTTATTTATATATCATTGAGGAAATGGTAATTTTTTTGATAGAATATATTAAAAATTATCTGAAACCATTTTTATCAATATTATCAAAACCTTAATAGTATGATTATTTAATTCTTTTATAAAATAATTTCTAAGATAAGAGGGAGTATTTATATCAGTATCATAAAGTTTAAATTTTAGATTTATGATCCATATATATAAACATTAGATAATCATACCATGTGGGCTGCATTATTGAAAATATATGTTTTTTAAGAATATCATTTTATTTGAAAAAATTTCTTCCAATTAGAACATTTAGCTTATATTTTTTAGCGGGAATCGAAGATTTATTTAGATGATTCTTTTAAAAAATATATAAAGCATAATATGTTATAACAATGTAAATTATATTATAATTATAAATAGTGTTGTAAAAAATTTAGATATATTTTTTGAGTTTTTCCATCAAATCAATATATAAAAATTTTAAAATTATTTGATTTTTTCATAAATTCACTAAATTATCGAGCTTTAAAATAAAATTCTTTCTCTTTCAATTTATTTTTCAATAATATCATAATAAATTCAAAATTTTATAAAAACTATAATAAATTTTCTTTTTATATACAATTGTTTTAATAATATCATTGATATTTTTCTATTTTCATATAAAGAAGCGAGATAAAAATTAATAATTGTTCGAGATAATATTAGAATGTTTCAAATTATAAAAAATATTGGGTAAAAATAGTTTTTCTAAGATCAATATCTACATAATTTCAAAATATAAAAGTTATGGCTAGTTTTATGGATGTAAAGTTTATTTAAATAATTTTTATAAAATTTATTTTAAATCATCAGTTTTTTTTTTGCTTTGTTAATATTCATACAAATAATAATTTCATGTAACCATATTTTATATGCATTATTAAATTTTTTTTAATTTTTTATTAAGATAAAAAATGAATATTGTAACTCGTTTAATATCAGCTTTGATTAATTATGTGTAGAATTTGATGATTTCGGATCCCATTGACGAAATAATTTAGTTTTAGTTTACAAAATACCAAAAGACAAAAAAAAAAATAGTTTATATCAAAACAGTTTGACATTTTTTATGTGTTATTAATATAAAAGGATTAAGCCATTAGAGTTAAACTTTTAAAAGGTTAAAAAAATTTTTTAGAGAAAACCACATTATTTTTTGGCCTATTCTCAATATATTATATAGTTCAATAAACTTTATTGTTACTTTAAAACTTTAATTCTTATAAAAAAAATCTTGTGTTATCTTTTGTCTATATTAGGAAAAAATTCATAGTTAATTTCCGTTAAAGTTAAATATGAGCTAACACATAAGCGAAATATCTTCAATAGGAATGACATAAGTTTATATTTAATAAATAATTATGCAGTACTATTTAAAAACTTTATAACTAAACATCTTAAATGAAATTTCTTTTCACAATTAATACAAGTGAACGTTTTTTAATGGTAAAAACTCTGCTTATTCCTTCAGATAATTATATAAAAAAGATATATATTTAATTTTATATAAAATATACTTAATACTTGATGTAATTGATTAATTATGCCTTAATTTAGTAAAAAATGAAAAAAATTGTTAAAAATTTGGGTAATTTATCCTTGACAGATTTGAAATAATTTATATTAATGGTAATATTGGAAATATAATATTTTTGATGTTGCTAAAATTTAGAATAATTAATAAATTTAAGTCTATTAGAAATTTATTATCAGAATTTTATGTAAGTGTGTCAAATATTAAATTAGTTAAATTTTTTATATTAGAATCAAATTTTAATTCCATATTTATAATATTTTTTGGGGGAGGGGATTAAATTTTTTAAGATAAAAAACTATTTTTTTTTCGAAAAATCAATTTTAAGCTCTAATGTTAGTTTTATATTTGATATAAAAAAAAGTGGAAAAAGAGGGAAAATTTCACAATCACACCCACTTCCCCTATTTCACTTTAGAAGACTCATAAATTCAGGTAATTACAACAATTAAGCTGCTAAATATTTAAATTTAGAAGATTAAATGATATGAGAGCTCAAATTTCTATTAAATAATTTGGATTTTTCACAAAAAAAAAATTAATATTGGCTTCATCTGTTTCATTTGACTTTAATTTTGTTTACATAAACACATAAACACATAAACACATACATACATACATACATACATACATACATACATACATACATACATACATACATACATACA